>JADDOH010004370.1:0-48584 GCA_016648135.1 Agrypnia vestita
GCTTGAGGAAAGGAGTAAGAGATCAATTGAGCTGATTGTGGACTGGTGTGCTAGAAATAAGTTGGCTTTGGCGCCTGGCAAAACAGTGGCCATGATGATGAAGGGTGGTTTGAGTCAGGCGAGGAACCCGGTGGTCAAAATGGGGAGTATGAACGTGAAATTTGCAAGAGAGGTCAAATGGCTGGGTGTAACGTTCGACCCATCGGGTTCTTTTCTCACACATGTTAAGGCCACTGCTGACAGAGCGAGAGATTTCTTTGCCTCCATGAAGAGACTTAGTGTCGCTGACTGGGGCATCCGGTCACCGGCGATGCGCCTCGTATATAGGGCGACATATGTGGCCCAAGTCACATACGCTGCTGAGGTATGGGCTCACAGGCTGAGGACCGGCTTGGTAGCCGCAGCTCTAAATCGGGGGCAGAGAGTACCCCTGCTGGCTCTGACGGGAGCATATCGGACTGTGTCCAGTGCGGCCCTACCGGTGTTAGCGGGGGTGCTCCCTGCTGACTTGGAGGTACTGGAGTTCAGCGCCAGGCGAAGTGTTAGGAGGGGCCTGGAGGTAAACTACTTTGGTAGAACCATCAGGCTCTCGGAGACGTTGCGACACCAGAGAGGCAGACATCAGAGATTGAGAGAAATATCATGTATAGTTTGGCAAGAAAGATGGGACACGGCCACCACCGGAAGATGGACTCATTCCTTTTTTCCGAGGGTGGCCGTGAAGGAAAAGGGCAGTGGATATTTTCCGTCGCTGGACCACCACACTGCTCAGATGCTATCGGGACACGGAGAGTTCAGGTCGAAGCTTTTCGATCTTGGACTCTCCGTTGACCCGTGGTGTGCTTGCGGTCGGGTGGCCCAAACGGCGGAACATATCCTTTGGGAATGTACGATCATGAATGACGCGAGAGAGAATATGTTAGCAGGATTAACTGAGTTTGGAATGACCGTGACAGGACGTCCATCCAATGATGTCCTAGTGAGGAATGAAAGGAACTTCGGATGCTTCCGAGGGTTCATTCGGGTGTGGGTGTCCCGTTGGGAAATCCTGAGGGGATCTGTGCGATAAGTTTTCTTGTGTATTGGTGGTTTGACTCTGTCATTCCCCGGTGTTGTGTTAATGTGTGGGCTCCTGCATTGGACGAAGACCTGCCGGTCCTGTGCTTCCCTACCCGGATATCCAAATGTATTTTTTTTTTATATCGTCTCTTTCCCTGTTAAGGGGGTGTCTGTTTGACCTTACCCATCCACTGCCGCCACCGCGAAATTCGTCTACTATGTATTATTTTCTTCTTTTGTTATTACCTTTCTTTGTTCTTGTATTATTTTTGTATTATTTTGTATTATTTCGTATTATTTTGTATTATTATTTTTCTTATTTTGTTATTTTACCTTTTCTTTGTTCTTGAATTTATTTATGTATTTTTTTAATGCAATAAAGACGTATCTAATGGTGTCGGTCTGTGAATGGTTTTGTTTTTGCGGCCGTGCCGCCTCGCACCGGTTTATACGACCCGTGCGGGGCAGCACGGTCTTGCATTGTAGCTAAAAAAATGTCAACCTGGAGACGAATGAGAAGGACCGATATGGGAGCTTTTGCTCATAAAACGGTCCTGGGTAAGCGGTGGGTACCATTCACAGGGCTTAACAACGAAGCGAACTAATTCAAATGGCAGCTTAAGATTTCCACTGAATACCTCATTGTAGCATAAAATTCTATATTGTTAATTATTTGTATTTAGTTTTTATATTGAGAATAATTTTATAACCTACAGTAAATTTAAACAAATTAAGTAAAAAAAATAGCAAAAGTATTTCTTAAAGGCTAATTTGTAAATTAAACACTGCTATAACTATGTTAGAGTTTATTAGCACTACTTAAGTTTCAAGACTAACAGTAACTTTCATTGATGGGTGAAGATATAAACTAATAAACTCAAGTTCAGTTATAACAGTGTTTAATTTACAAATTATCCTTATCAAAAATCATTATGAAACTCTATAAAGTTGACACCAGTGCAATCCACAGGATACAAAATTGTCTTTACTTTAGGATGCTCATTGAAAATTGAAACTTCATAAAAATTGTGTTCAAATATATTCAAAAATTGACTTAATAGTAAGTACCTATATTTTTGGATTTAGGTGCTTATTGATTACCGCGCTCATGTATAAAAAATATAATAAATTACGATACATGAAATATACCCACTAGATTAAATCAAAATATCATTTGTGATATTTCGTGACGATATTATAAATATCCTAAAAGCATCGATTACACAAATAAACACAAATCGATTACCCTACATATCCCATTTATAAATATGGATATATAAAAAACATATAAATATATATTTATAGGTGTCTATGTCAGAGTGAACTTAAAACAAACGGGATCTTTGATCTAAAATAGTTTACTATTGTATTTTCGGTGTTTTTCTGTATTAATTATGGTTTGAAAAAAAAATCATTTCTCGTTATAGCGTAATTTAATAATCTTTTCATGTCTTATATGTAGGTATAGTATTTTAAATATTATAAGTAATAGGATTAGATTACAATTAAAATTTTCTATAAATAAATGAAAGATTCAAATTGATGTTAATTTAAATTTTGGAAGATTCCAGTTTGGATTTATCAAACTTTTTGAAAAACATTTTGAATTTATAAATACCTTATTTATTTATTAAATTCTTTGCTCGGCTTCAAGGTGTTAATTCCCGTGAGAACATGCGAGGACGGAACATCAGCTCTGATGTACTGGAACCTACTTAGGACACTCCATTTAACAGAAGAAGACGCGATCAGCGACCACCAGATATTTCTCAACGATTATTTCACGTTACATTATGTAGACATAAAATTAGATAGATAGTTACCATTAAAAAACGTTCAATTTAAACAATTCCTAAAAAATCAAATAAAATTTGTTTTTGTATAACAATTTTGATTTCAAGAATTGTACCAATCGATCTAAATTATTTATGTCGCACGTAGGGAAAATTGTGAAGAAACTCAAACATAATATTGGAGTGAAGTACTATTTTTTTTAAATGAACAATTTGAGAGGATTAGATGCAAAATTGACACTTAGCGCATAAAGCAACGTGTTTGAATATAATTACATCGCAAAGAGTGTCCACGTTACAACTCATAACTGATTTCAAAAGCATGTTTGTGTGTTGTAGAAAAATCTATAATGAGTGTATTATTAATTAAGATAAATTATTTTAGAAGTCTCACAGAGATAAGCTATTTATATGGGAAATATATATATATGGAAAGACTAAAAATATAAAGACTTGTAGGGTAGTCCAGAGCTTATGACTTGTATAAGCTGGCTTAAGTGATCTCTCTACATAATACAAAATAATATAATGTTTCTTAATTAATAATTAGCCCTCTATGGACAAAATCCAGTAATTGTCTTCTCAGAACGTATAGATATGTAAAAATATTTTTAAAAGCATATCAATTTCTAAAATTCCGCTCCGGTCTAAAAATCTATTTCAAAAACGTTAATAAAATTTTCGTCTATTGGACAGTCGCGCTTTTGCTTCTAATCCATTCAAATGTCAAAACGCGAAACTTATGTTTTGAACGTTAGATTCAGAAATCTAAAAATTGGAATACTTTTGTGATTCTTTAAAGTACCAACGCAGTAAGGAGACTATTATTTAAATAATAACATTTTACTCTTAAATTGTCCGATCTAGGTACCTCTTTAAACACTTGTTAGAAAAATACAACCAATGAAATATAAACTAATTTTGAGTGCATAGATAAAATGTTGTACTCGATTTAAATACTTTCTATCTATACATTTCAAAACTGTATACATCTCAATGTTTCGTTACAGTAATTGTACTGTTCAGTAAGTATACTGTTTATTCAATGTTATAAATGTTATAAATGTTTACAAAATTAAAAAAAGCTTTTTTCATTGTTGCTGAGTGTCTTGGCAGCAAGTAAACACTAAATTGATTTGACGCCCTGCCTGCTACACTAGTAATTTACTGTGTTATAGCAGACAGTATACTTAGTGTACAGTAAGTATACTGTACAGCAAATGTACGATAGTAATTCCCTCTTGTAGTGGCGTCAGTTTTATTTAATACCTTAATTTAATTAGAATTCATATTACGTTACAATTTTAAATTAATAATTTTAACTAACTCTGAATTCCGGGCAATTCCGGGCAACGAACCGCTAGTCCTAAATAGATTAGTACATATTATAAGCGAAGAAAAAATGGTAAAAACAAACTATACGAGGCGAGTGTTGATGGCAGCAGGAACAGAGGGCGTCTAAAAGAGACTTAAGATGATGAGATAAAACAAATATTGGAGGATTCCCCTGTAAAAATCTTCAACAACCGAAGAGCGCGCATATGAAAATGTATGAGTGTTATCGAAGCAAAAGATAGAAAAGTGTGGCGTTTGATTCTCTCTTTCTACCCCTGCACGAGTAGAAACTGTGATACGGTTAGTTAGTTGAAACCTTGCAATAATCGATATCTGTATCGGTCAATTTTTTACTCATGACACTGTACCTACAATCGGCCACTGATGAATCTGTTGCAAGTATATTTGTATCAGAAAGATAATAAAGTGAAATTAATTACATCTTAATAATAATAACAATAATAATAAAGACTCGATGCCTAAAAGCTAAAAGTAGTACGTGAAGAAAATAAATTTCAGTCAAAATTAAACAGTACGTTTTACCATATTAATACAGTGGATAGCCACTAAGACATTTCGTAAAGTTATAAAAATTGTTCAATTATAATTATTATTAATGTATCAAATTTACATTAAATTTTAAACAACAATATACTACGTGCGGCGTACGTAACCGACAGCATGCGTCAAGCGCATTTTTCCATTACTGTCTAGCGTGAAGCGGTCATATAACTCTGTCTTTTTCACACATAGATGTAGTTCACGCACACACTATTTACGTCCAGTAAAAAGTGCCAGGACCAAAAAATCGACCTGCAATACACAATGCAAACAGTACATCATTTAAATAGTCGTGATGTAATTCTTTTAAATATCTAATTGATCGTGTTTCCGGCACTCGACAAAGTTGTCACCCTTTGTAAAAATTACGGACGGTAATCTTAAAACCATTTGTAGTCGTAATAAAATCAAATGAAATCTGTCGCTCCCTTATTGGCCGGCGGCAATGGGGTTAATAAAACAAATTTAGTCGAGGCGAAAACAAATCGAATGATTCGATTAGGTTTAACTGCGTCCCCGGGCGGGGTAGCAGATTCAGCTAAGTCCATAAACCTGCGCCCCTCCGCCGCGGGCAATATGCTGTGTGTGGGGGCGCGGGGGCCGTGGGGGCCGCGGGGGCGCCGGGACAATGGGGCCATCCGTGTGTCATTTTTAGTAGGTGCACTGAATTGGAGAGGGAAGGATCATCTGATACACGCTGAGGAGATTTAATTGAGAAATAAATTAATCTGATTGCAGCAGTGCACTCCTTTTTATCACATATTTATCTATGGATAGAAATAAATATTAACGTGAAATCGAAATATTGTAGAGGTTATTCATGACGATAATTTAAATGGATTGAAAACATTAACTATATTATCTCTATTTGAGTTTTAATATATTGTAATGTTTTAGTACATAGTAAACACAAATTAATTAACGATTTTTTAAGTACTTTAACATATTCACGAATTAGCAATTAATGACGTCTGTGAAGCACTTTGGTGTGATTGTTATCGCAGCCTAAATTCATCATTAAAAAAAATGGAAAAAGAAAATAAAAAAAATAAAATTAAAAATTAAAAATTAAAAAGTAAAAGATAAATTGATTTTTTGTGTTCATGTCTCAAGACGATTTATTTGAATATTGTAATTTTTTATAGCCTAATATTATATGTATTCTTGATGATCATCAAATGGATGGAAAACGTTAAGTATGTTATCTCTACTTAAGTTAAATTATATTTAATATTTTACTATTCAAGTTTCGAGAAAACTGATACTTTAATACTTCACCTGTCGATGAGAGATTTTGATACTCTCTAGCAGTGAGATATAAAATATAGTAATAGGTATGTCGAAGACAACAAAACTATGGAAACTTCTGGAACGCTATCTAGGGAGTCGTCTGGAAGTCATGGAAGTGTTCTCGCAAACACTAGAAATGTATGTAATAATCTTCGAGATTTAAAAAAATCAAATACGTGAATTAAAAACGAATTTAGGCTGTGATTATCTAAATTATAAGTTAACAAAACTATGTAATATTATGTTTTTATTTTTTGTAGCTATTGAAATCAAACGATTGTTCATACTTTCACTTCTTATTTTTATTTTTAGTTTCCACTATTTATCTAATATAATTATTTTATTTTTATTAATATACGAGTATGTTTCTACGTATATCGCAATTTGTATATTTATACGATGGATCAGAATTACACAAACGATTAGATTACGCTGAATAAATAAATTATTATTATTATTTATATTTGTTTATTAAGGCCCGGTTGTATCAACTTCATTTTAAATAACAATTAATTTAAGGCATTTTTACGAAAACGGGTTATTTGATTGGTGTAAAACAAAAAAAGTTATGCCTTACAAGCCATTATTATAAACCTAGTTGATTTATAATAATTTAATTGAGAATTAAAGAAACTGGCTGGTCAAAGAAGAGGTCTTTGTATTAATAAAATTGTTAAGATCTTAGCAGAAAAGCGGGATGAATGAAGCACTGAGGCGACGTACTACTATCCTTCGATAAGAAAAAATAACACTTTATTTTATTTTTTAATATACAATCAGTCAACATCGCCAACAAGTCATCAATAGTCCTGACAGATAATCAGATAATGTAAAAAATATGATAATTACGAAGATAACAAGTATAAAATTAATTAAGGATAAATTATAGAAGTCTCATAGAGACGAAGCTAATTTATATATGAGAAAAGTGTATGGAAGTCTCTTATATGATGGCTCAGGGCTTACAACCTGTATGAGCTGGCTTAATTGATCACTATACACAATGCAATGTTCACCAATTCCATCGTAAGAATATACACACATTATCAAATTTTGATAGTTTTATATACATCTGTTTGATCAAAGAACCTTTCATATAATGCTATGGTCTCTGCTAGAGACATCTGTTGATTTTTTTCTCATTAACAAGATAGTACCTATACACAGCTTTCGTAACTAGTAATGATACCTCTATATTTTTTTTTAAGTGGAGTTTTTTTAGCAATAGGTATTCCTTTTAACGTATATACGTTATTCTTTCGAATTATTACATATTTTAACTCCTATCCCGTACCAGCATATTTTTAAATAATATTTTTGTATTTACTTTTTTAATGGTTTAGAAATTATAAATAATAGGTATACAAAATAAAATTAATAGTTTTGTAAGACATAAAATCACCACGCAAAAATAATATTAATTAAGGATAAATTATAGAAGACGAAGCGATTTATATAAGAGAAAAGTGGATGGAAATCTCTTGTAAGATGGCTCAGAGTAAGTATGAGATAAGAGATTTCCGTCCACTTTTCTCATATACAAATAGCTTCGTCTCTGTGAGACTTCTATAATTTATCCTTAATTAATTAATCATCCCTCTGGGGACCAAATCCAGTAACTGTGTTCTTAGAACATACTTTCATATAAAAATATTGTAAAAAATAATATTATTTAAAGGTGATACATTTTATTTCTTATAAAAATATAAAAGACACGCAATAACAACTTTACTGCCCCGCTCGAAAACAAACATTTTATCACAACTATTAAAGATAATACAGCGGCATAAAGACGAATGTAAAACATTTTATCAATGATTGCCCCTTTCCATTTTCGCCGCTCCCAGCGATAAGTACCCACCAATGAGCTCTCGAGGGGAGAGGAATGCGAAAATAAGTAGACAGAAAGCATGTTTGGGAGAGGGGACGACGCGCTGGTAATGTGTGGGAACAATTTCATTAGCCGAGAGATGCGGCTGGTTAGTCCGCCATTAAGTCTGAGGGGTGAAGGCGGCGTGGAACGGACTATACTTACAATAATCCAAGTGCGTAAAATAATCACAGACCTCTTCATATTTCTACGTACAAAAATACACCAATTCCTCAAATGGGCAGACTGTGTACCAATCATAACTCGGTAAATGATTCGGACATGTTCTCCAGCTCATTTACAAGCTACAAAAAACTGTAACTACTCATTTGCATTTTTTTTTATTTATTTAATACACGGTACAACGTACCATTAAAAAAAACAATGTATATAAAGATATATAGATTGATAGGTAATAATAAAAAAAGGAGATCAGGTATAATTCTATCAAAAACAATTAATAAAGTGATATATAAAGAAAAATAAAACAATAAGTGAATAACATAAAGTTTAACAAAATTACATCAAATGAAATAATAGTTATCAAATCAAATATATAAGTCAACAATCAATAAAACTACAACAAATTAAAATAATTATGTCTGAAATTCAAGAAGCAACAAAATCACAACAAAATGAAATAATTGTAAACACATCAAATCTGAAACTAATTCTTAAAATAACAGTAAAATAAAATGAAATGTAAAATTCAAAAATCTAAAAACAAGAGATAGACATGACATCAATAATTAATTATAAACGACCAAATTCGTCCAGAAGAGCTTTCTTGTAGGCGGCTAGTGTTTCCGAAAAAACATCCGATAGGTAGCCATACTCGTTTCCTAACCTATGGAGCCTTCTAATATTTTATTTGTACATGTAAATGTAATATATATTTGTCACGATTATTATTATATTACTGTATACTTCGATACTTTTTTGATATTCTCCTGTCTTTTTTTCTTTTAATCTGTTGATCTGTGGTACAGAAAACTACGCCTCCTGGGATGAAGAGGTCCAGCTCTCCCTTCATCTCTCAGGTGATCTTCCTGGTGGGCGTCCAGAGGGGATTTCATTAGCTGCTGTGTGCACGAGACTTTCACTGTCCATCCTGGCTACGTGATTCCTCCAGAATCTTCTTCTGGATCTAATCCATTGTATTTCGGAGACGATCACGTAGAGTTTTTCCAGAAATGGATCTTTTATGTTATTCTTTGCCAAATACTTATTTGTTTATTTCATTTTTACTTCTTTATTCCTAGTTACTTCTAATAATAATTTATTTACATATTTTATAAAATGCTTTATTTACATATTTCTTAAATATCTTATGTATAATGCTTTGTTAATTTTTGTATTTATAACACAATTTAATAACTTTTCATTTTTACTTAGATATGCATTAAACACACGAAATAAGCATTTATAATAGATTTGGGAACATCTTTCTTTTAAAAACATAATTTATCTGTACGCCGTGTCCCCAAATTGTTAATGTAGAAAATATAAAATAAAAATAAAAGTTATGGAATGCCATGGAGAAGTTACGCAACCCTAACAAATTTTGTGTCAACCAAGGCAAGACTAGTAGTACTCAATTGAATTGTGTTACAACACTGCTATATGAAAGTGAAACCTGGAGCTGGCGGAAGAGGAACGAAGGAAAATGGCAAAGAAGATATATGAGGCGAGTATTGAAGGCAGCAGGAACGTAAGACGATGAGATAAAACAAATATTAGACGACGGCCCTATAAAAATCTTTAACAACAAATCCTTGACAAGCGAAAAGCGCGCATGTTAACTGAAATGAGCGTAAAATTAAAACAATAATTAATTTTATTTAAATTCAAATTATTTTTTATCTCACTTTGACGCTGTGTTTTGTTTCCATCTTTACCGATGTCGGAATCGAGGTACCTCCAAAGGCTTTTTGAAATGAAAAGGGTTTTGAAGGCACCGAGTATCGATCTCGTTAACACTATCCTGCTTCCCAAATGTACTACCATAAGTATGGAATGTTGATTTTTTAGTTAGAATTGAAAACATTGATGTATATTTCGATAAACTTTAATATTTTTTTTACAAAATTATTATCTAGCATTGAATGTATTTAAAAAATAGTTTAACAATAACATTTAATTTTTATAGTAACATTTATTTTACTCTCTCAGTCATTTCCATCGGTTGTGCAGTGGTTAGTAATACGCCTATCATACGGTTCAAATCTCCGCCGGCCGGGGAGATATTTCATCATCACCATCTTCATCCCCTTGTCTGGGGGCCCAAATACTGCGCTTCCATATACCCCAGTCTTGTGCTGCTTTCGCATGAGTTAACCAGTCCAGACCCATTCGCTTTTCATGCAATTTTTTTTTTCTGAGGGAGATTTTTATTTCAATTCATTAAGTGATTTTACGAAAAGTTTTTTTGTAACAAACATACCTCTGGGACATGTAAAGCGTTTTTTCTTTATAGAAAGTCAATAAATTCAATACTTAACGTACTCCAACATTTATAACACCACAAAAACACTTAGACCCGAAATCAGAGTCAATACTTAGATGATTCAATGATTAAGATACGCCTTAAAAGTGTTATTTTGTACTGAAAATTACGCTTTTAAGGCGTACCTTAAGACCTTTAAATCACTAAGCATTGACTCGGGCCTTAAACACAATTACAATCCCAATTATAACCATTTATAATTTCGTTGTCTGTCCGTCCGTCCGTCTGTCTGTCCATCCGTCCTAACTTCGCGCATCCTAGCATCCGTAACTTTTTTATAGTATTTTTTTTCTTTTCTTTTTTTAATACATAATTAAATACTTATTCCTTAGGAACCGAGCGGTACGATGTAAAAGTACCGACATTTTTGACGGGTTACAGCTAGTTGAGAATAATCTCCTATATAAAGTGGGCGAAACCCTCCACCTGGCACGTATTCCCGTCACGCTCCGTCTGCTTCTAAAATTGAATTTGTCCTTTAAAATCTAATAGCCATTTCGCTGCCGGGTCTGGGGTCCCGGGGAGGCCGGGTCCGAAGCACCCCGGGCGGGGCGGAGTACTCCAGACCTGCACTCCAGCCCGAGATACACTCAGCATACATTAGTCCTCGAATAGGCAATGAATAAACAGTAACTTTGATCGAATCTGTCTCGCTTCAGTCGCTCGGCTCCGCGGAGACGTAAAATTACGCCACCTTATCTGCGTGGACGAAAGGCTCGAGAGCGAAATCGATAGCTTTAATCCTTTGTTCAAAGGCTCAAGCCGCCTTGAGCCGTGAACAAATTCATTCGATTTCAAATTTTTTTTTGACGTAAATATTGCACACTTACAAATTCGAGGCAAAACTAGCAGTACATAATGGAGTTCTGGTACTAATGTATGGAAGTGAAGCCTAGAGCTGGCAGAAGAGGAACGAAAGTAGATTGAATGCAGTGGAGATGAGGTCCCTTAGACGTATGTGTGGTAAATCCATGTATGATAAAGTAAAGAATGAAGATATTAGGAATGAATGTAAAGCTGATCGTAGTATAATACATAGAATAAAAATCGGGTCGCTCAGGTGGTTTGGGCATGTTGAGCGAATGAATGAGGAAAAAATGGTAAGAAAGATATATGATGCAAGTGTTGACGGCACCGGAAAGAGAGGACGACCACGGAAGACGTGGCATGACCAGATTAACCAGATACTGGAAGAGGGTCCTGTTAGAAGCCTGAACAACCGTCGAGCTTGCATGCGAAGATGTATGAATGTAGATGAAGCGAAATTTGTATGTCAGGACAGAAGTTAGTTAGTTAGTTACAAATTCGTTTTATTATCATTGGTTAATATTATTTTTCATTATCAAATAATTTTTGAAATCCTTCATTTGAGGTCCTTCTCCGTGACGTGCGCAAGATAATCATTTCGCCAGGGTTTGAATGAAAAGAAAAATTTCACATTTTTCTTGTCAAATTTGTCAAAATGTTTTAAAGTAATTTGCTTTTTTCCTAAAAAAGGTGAAAATACCAGAAAAGCGCAAAAGAATAATGCATTTAATTTCAAATCTCACCTACCGCGCTAGCTTCAAATTGCTATAACTCAACCAATTTTGTATAAGTGACGACTCATTAGTCCCTAAAACTGCAAGCTATAAATGAAGCAAAAAAATTTTATGAAAATTTCAAGATGGTGTAACCCCTTAATCTTCGGCATATCTTTTTCAAAATTTCCCATTTGGAAGCATCCTTTCTTGTCCGGAGTATGTTTAAAATATGTTTTTCCCCTCTCTGGGTCAATAATAATTTCTCATTAAAATGACACATGAGTACCTACATGAGTAAAAATAATATAATTTTTTTTAAATGCAAAGAAAAAATAACAAAACTCGATAAGTTTGTGGAGTACCTCAGCAGCTCTCCTTTGGACATATTTTTTGTATGTATCTTAACGGTAAGAAGAATAATTAAAAATAAAATAGATTATAATCTTTACATAATAATTATTCATAATTTAAAAATATGATTACGGGTGAACTGCTATATTTTTTTTCTAAATTACTTCTAGAAATATTATCTTACCACGACAAACACACAATAGTAATGGATATCAAAACTCTTAAGGAGGCCAAGACTCATCACGTGTTGTAGAGCCAAAAGTGATGATGATCAAATAATTAACCGCTAAAATTATCTCTTTTAAAAGTTTCCTAAATTTATTTTTGATTTTTCGATAATAAAGATATAATTTTTCAAAAATACAAACAAAAAAAAACAAGTAAACTTTTTTTTATTACTTAATAAAAAAAATTAAAAATGGTATTGAAAACGTTTAGTTTAAATCCTTCGATGAAATTCATTAATAATTTATACACGTTGTATCTTACATAACAAGACTTTTTTTAATTAAATATATGTAGTGTGTCCGATGAGTGTCCGGTGACCGATATCGGAGACTTTAATAGCTTAAAATATGATCAATTTCATCGACAAAACACTCCCCCTAATATGTAATTTTTCTACAGCCATAATTTATTTATTTTATTTATTTATTTCTTTTATTTCTTTAACGCCCTTATGAGCTTTTACAAATATACAGAATAATTATTTTTTTTAAATAACATAAGACAGTTAAAATAATAATACAGTTAAAAGTTACAATAATAATAGTTAAAAGGTAATAATAATAATAATAATAATACAGAAAAACATAAGACAGATAAAATAATAATACAGTTTAAAGTAAAATAGAAAAATTTATTGTCCATTTCCATTTCGTTGAGATGTAAACAATTGTATCAGCTTTGTCCTATACACTGTTATACTATCAGCAAAAATGTCAGCCGCCTCTGCATGCTCATTCCCTAATGAGTGTAATCTGGGAATTACAGAGTTTGCTAATGCATTAGTTCTGACATTTCCACTATAATATAACAATGCACTGTGTCTTGATGACCTCGATGGAGCATATAAGTCGATCAGACTAATAATCTGGGGGCAATCAATCAAACTATTTACGATCCTATAAAGAAATATTAGGTCTGTTACAGTACGTCTCACAGACAAGTTTAAAAGTTGTAAATAACTAAGGAAATATTCATGATGAATATCTCCTTATATATAAATATAATGTAACGGAAATTTTGTATCAATTTACAAATATTTACCCATGTAGAGGTCTTATAAATATCAAAGAGGTCTATTTGAAAGATAAATTAATAAGGATAACATAACGTTAAGTATTAAACCAATTTTTTTAAAAAAGAGGCCAAAAATAACTGTTAAAAAAAATTACGAAAAAAAGGTTTTTTTACATATATGGGTGTTTTGTCAATGATATTAATCATATTTTATGCTATTAAAGGCTCCAATACCGGCCACCGAATACACTCTATATACTTATGGGTAGATTTTATATTTTACTAGCATCATTTCTCCACCAGTTACGACAAAAATATTAAAACAATTTGACACACGCCATCAAGACGCAATACAAATATTGTTTAATGTTGTATTTAATTTATTCGAATTCACGGCGGAAAACCGAGGCAACATATTTTAAAGGCACCCCTGCATGAAGGGGCGAAAATTTAATTTCATTCACCACTTTTGGCGCCAAACAAAGCCGGAGGATTCCCGCGTAATCCGGGCTGATCTTCCCTTTTCCAAAATCGAATTCCTCCGCCACACCCCAGCGCTATCACATCCCCGCATTCCTTCGACACCTACCTTCCGGGATAGTCCATAGACAAACCAAAACTTTCAAAGGTGGTTGTATGCATTTCATTTTCGTTAATCAAATTACTGTCTATAATTTTTAATCAGAGACGTATAGACTATAAAAATGGTAATTTATTTATTTATTTATTTTATTTTTTTATTTATTTATGGGAAACTAACAGTACATATGAAGAGATTATACATGATTATTGAACAGTATAGAGACCATCTTACAAGTTTCCACAGACCTGTTTGTTTTAACATAAAGCAACAATAACTTGAGTTATAGAATAAAAAACTAAAAAGTGAAAGTTTTATGTTATGGACAAACTATGAGAGTCAAAGGATTAGAGGTAAAAGGAGAATAAGGAATGGATAGGAAAGGACAAATCTACTTAGTAAAAAGGACAAGAGATAAGAATAAAAAGAAGTGCAAAAGATATATGTTTAGCATAAAGATATCCGATCAATACATATGCATATATATATATATATATACGAGGTCTGGGCAAAAGAAAGAAGATGGATTAAAGAAGAGGAAAAAAAAGAAGGTTTATGACCGAGGTGAATATCCAAGAGTTTTAAATTCATAGATCGAGGAATTGAAAAGATCCAAGTCGCTGAATATAGAGTTCAACAAATTAGACGAGCGTAATATTTTTTATATACAGTATTTTTTTTTATATACAATATTTGGGTGAAAGGAATAAAAGAATGACTCAATAAACGCATGTTTTCAGGAGAGCCTAAACAAAATTTGGGAATTTCGTTTGTTTGCGAAATATCTTTTAAAGCCTTTGTTATTATTATCTAATTTTAGCACCAGTAGTTTTATTTTTGGCACAAGAACGTTGAACCAAGTTGATTAATGTCGTTGTTTTTTCCAAATTTTTCAAATAATTAATCATGTCATTTTTCCTTATCAAAATTAAAAAAATAGTCGCATTTTATTTTATTTTCGGACTCATCTAATTTTTCCGTTTTAGATATGTATCTAAAGAATATGCTTACTCAATTCAAAACTAGATTTTATTGATTTATTCCGTTGTTACTTTCACCCACTATATATTCGCATATAATTTTTATATTGTAATAAATCTACTTTTTATGAGTGCTGAATGATATGCACTTTATTTTTACAATAAATACAACGTATTATTCGCAAAAAAATACCACATCTATATACATTTTCTATTTTATTACACATATGTATTTAATTATTTTACATAAAACTCTAACTTATAAAAATGAAATATCACAAATGTCTGGCGTGATATTCTCACAAATTTAATTTATTCTAAGAAGACAAGCTATCAACAAATGTGTTATTTCTGTCCTTACAGAATTATGTATAAAATATATCAAATAATGTTCAGAAATACAGTTTTTTTTTAAAAAAACCTTTTAAAAATAAATTGGGTATCACTGTATCAAGAACCACATGGAAATTGTCGTGAATAAAATCTTATTATTATTTTTATAAAATATATTTGAAAATGATCGTATACAAAACCACTAAAATCGATCGACCTATATATGTACCATCTATGTAAATGATTTAAGATTTTAAGTATTGAAAAATAAAATAAATGACAAGTATTTTCTAGTAAGGTCCCGATGAGATTCGAACTCATGATCTCCTGTTTACAAGACAGGCGCTTTAACCACCTAAGCCACGGGACCGATGAAGTAGACGACTGAAAATGTGAAGTCGTGCACCGGAAAATGCATTATAACCATCATTTTAGCAGGATTCGTGACAACGATAAGTATTGGTAATAAACATATTAATTTCATCAAACTGAAAACACTGGATTATAACGTCGGTCCCGTGGCTTAGTTGGTTAAAGCGCCTGTCTTGTAAATAGGAGATCGCGAGTTCGAATCTCGTCGGGGCCTTTTTTTTAAATTTTGTCGTTGGGTGGAATGTTATAATTTTTATGCATCCTTTTTGTCTTCACTTTCATTTATTTAAATATTAAGTCATAAAATATAAGAATTATACATGCGTATGGTAAAATATTTTTTGTCGGTAAATTTTTTATGGCGAACTTAATTGCAAAAAAAACATTTTTTTATAAAATGGTATTTTTTTTATTTACAATATATGATCAAATCTTATAATTAATGTTTCATTAAATTTACAATGTGCTCGAATCCCTTAGAATCTATCTTGATTAACTTAACGTCATTCAAATATTTTCTAGTGCTAGACCGCCTTCAAAAGAATGCGCGCAAAAAATGTGTGTTGTTGTGACGCAAAAAATCAACCCAAAATAAGTTTTTCTAGCAAGTAAGTAACCTTTTTTAAACTGAAAAATATATATTTATTTGGAATATCATGTTGCGGAGCTAATACGGGCGTGCCAGGCAACTTTCCCCCGCTTTCTTCTTACCGGACAAAGCTACGGAATGGTCTTTTGACCGTGGTCGACCTGAGTAATATAACATAAGTAATCTGAGATACCCATACACCCTATATTCTGCATACAAAATTAAAATTTTCTATTTTTTTAGTACAGTTCACATGAACTGACTTTTTATGAAATATTTTTACTATACGAAGAATAAATGCTAGTTATAATAGTTAACAAAAATGCAAATGAATCTATATGAATATATATTTTTTTTAAATATAACAGATCATAAATAATGCGTAGAATACGTGCTCAGTAAATTACAATTTAACGTACAATTTTACAGTTTACTACGTTGGTACTTAAAAACGTGTGCCATAAAACTTATCTATTTTCTTCAAGACTCTTATTTTTTCAAATTGTTTTATCTACCATCCGGAAAATGTAAAGTAAATTACTAATATACCAACATTTAATATTTTTATGTAGAAAAAAACTGGGGAGAAATTTTCCCGATGGCGGGTACCGCTTACGTCTCCATTTATATATTTTCTTAAAATCATAAACGCTTGGAATATTATTTTAATTCAAACCATTTTGGTCACTGAATATTTCTTTTTAGGTCATTGATTCAAATAGTAGGTATATATACAATTCTTAGACAAGCATTTCATACAACCGTCCGGTCATAGGTATATCAAAGCATATTCAACTGAACATATTGGCAATGAAAGAAATATTGCACGTGGAATATGAGCGTTGAAGAATTACTATGCACTAGCGAAGGGAAAAACTACATTTCAAAATGAAGACTACAACACACACACGTTCACCAGTTTGAAGACTACAAAGTGTACACTATAATTGTAGTAAAAACTACTTGAAGTGAAGTAATTGTAGTACTACGAAATGAAGTGAAGTAATGAAGTAATTGTAGTATTAATGAAGTGAAGTAACGAAATGAAGTAATTGTAGTATTAATGAAGTGAAGTAATGTAATTAAGTAATTGTAGTATTAATGAAGTGAAGTAATGTAATTAAGTAATTGTAGTATTAATGAAGTGAAGTAATGAAATGAAGTAATTGTATTATTAATGAAGTGAAGTGTAACTGGCGAGCTAAAAAAAAAAGGTCAACGAGAAAAATATTTAAGATAAATGACGATATTTGGCGACCTAAAAAAAAAAAAAGGTCGCCAGCCAGATTTCTTCATTCGATTCCAAAAAATTTTCAAACCATGGGAGGGGGTTGTTACAGTTTCCAGAGATTTCTTCGTTTAGCTACATCAACTTCCCAAAAATTTCTTCACGGGTCCCAAAATTTTTCAAACCATGGGGGGAGGGTTGTTACAGTTTCTAGAGATTTCTTCGTATATCTACATCAACTTTTCAAAAATTTCACGTAAAAAATGCACTATTTAAAGTATGTTTCTCATACTTTCGATAACTTTGAAGTGTATGTACTTTGTAGTGTTCGCTTTGAAATGAAGTGTACTATTTGAAGTTTATACTTTCAATGACTTTGGTGTTTGTAGTGTGCACTACATTTCAAAACGTGCGAAGTGTGCACTTCAATGTAGTGTAGTACTACATTGTAGTAGTGAGTACAGAGCGGACCCATCACTACTATGCACATCAATTAGGTGCAGTTGCAGGTGCATCACGCACAGTAAAACTGGACCAGACCTGGTTTTGAGATAAACCAGTTATATACACTTATATTGTTTAAATATCACTTTTCGACTGAAAGTTTTCTGTAATCAGCATCAATAGTGATAAAAGGGTTGGTTCCGTGTGTTAAATAAAACAAGATATATTTGCGCAAATGTTCTGGGAAATAGATCAATCAAATTTAAATGTTTTAATAAAATCACACTTAATTGTTGAGTTGCAATAACACAAAACAAAATTTAACACACAAAAAAAATTAGATGAAACACCCACAAATGCACATAAAAAAATCTGTCTGTCGCCAAAATATCGGAATCGAGTTTGGATGGAAACTAAATATTTTTTTATAATCTGTAGGTATTAAATTTCTAATTGATTTATCTAATTTTTTATATTAATCATACAGCCATTTACTAAAATTGCACAAAAAAGGCTTTTCATTTATCAGGTCTTGGCCGCCTTAAGAGTCTGTGTTTAATTTTTTAAAATGTATAATTCACTGTTATTCCATACAATCTCTCTGTAAGGTGTGCGAGTGTATGAATGTGCGGCCGCACTCATCAATATTTATCCACACACATGTTCGCAACCCCCGCACACAGAAAGAAATATGCGAAACCGGATTTTACATTTATTTTAATAGATCGAACGTTGACCATTATTTTAATAATGATTGATTTGAAGGACTCGAATAGGATGGAGCACTAAAATTACGTAAGAATATTGTGCAATTAACTTATAAATAACTACTTTCTAAATTAGTCTTTACAGTCTTACACGGCATAATAACTTACGGAGGCGAAAAATGGTCCACATTTGCGCACATATGTTTGTACAAAATTTACGACTCGTATGAGTTAATAATCCACACGAGTTATATAAAAATCAAAGGAAACTTTGTTTCGACGTTAATTATTTTTTTAAATTATGCGAATGTAAGAATTAAGATTGTTTAAAGACGCGGTGCATTTAAATAAATATTACAAACATCAAGTTTCTTCAGTGCAACTTTTAAAAACAATTATTATGATGATAAGCAAAAGGCTATTACGTCACCGAAGACGCCATATTGTTTTCCTTGCGCCTGGCAATGACGCCATCGGCCGTTACGCCCGAGGGTAGGTCTCCACGGCATGTCTACCGTGTCCGGGTCTACGCCGCTTTGTGCTACGCCATACAATTTGAATCCCTCAAACACAAATTTATAAACGGAAATTAAGTTGTGCTTTTTATGCTATTAAAAATTAATTAATATATAAATCATTATTTTAAGGTTAATAGGGGGTAAATTTTTTTTGCTTACCAAATAAATACTAACCAAATATAAAATTATATCATTTTAATTTCATAACGTTAGTGTAAGTGATAATATTACAATTTCTTTGAAATTAACTACGTAAACACTCTGCTATGGTGGAATTGCACTATGTTATAACCATCTACTTCTAGTTCTCGTCCGATCATTGAATATGAGCAACCCTTTCGGCCAACATTATTTTCCAAATACTCGGACCATGTATTTCACTTGCCACAGCCTTAGAATTTTCAGTCAGGATATCTGTCTTCTTCCAGAACCTTTTTATTAATCATACGAGATTACAGTCATTACAGAGCTGTCATAAAAGTCATTCCACTGATCATTGGCCTGCTTTTTGCAGATCTCTCATAATATTTCAATCCATCTATGTCAATCTTCGACTACTACTATTGGCCTCCGTAAGAAGGCTTTATACAAGCTACAAGTTATGTTATGGTGTTTTTATCGATTGTGTATGCGGGGTATAAAGACAAATGCAGCAATATCCAAAAAAAAATCAATGCAGTCATCGAGGATTACTAATTTATAATGTACTGAATGTGAGATCTTAAAATAAACGTGGCCCATAAATTTATAGGAGACATGATTTGGAAAAGAATAGATAAATAAAATCTAGAATTAAGTATATTTTAAATAAGTTATCCTTGGTGACAGCATTCAAAACATTTTTTTATTTTTTTGGATATTCCTGCCATATTTTCATAGGCATATTTATATACATAACCCTATCAATCCTGATTATTTTTATAAATCGACTATAGATCCATATCTCAAATGCTTCGTGACGCTTTTGTAAGTTAAATGTACAGCATACACGTGGAAAATGGATCATCAAAACTTTCAGTGCTTTCGAAATATGCCAGTCAAACAATACGTACAATAAAAATAATAATTTTGAGGTAAAAAATGCTGAGGTTATTAGGTTAGGTACTTATTCAATATTCGTATACTCATTCTATCACGAAATAGCGAAAACACAATTAAATAGTAATTTCTTTGTTGTTCAAAGTTAAAACAGATCACTTATATATGGTTCTTTTGACAGTACTTGAAGTAACTGAGTCATCCACACAACCACGAGCGGAAGATTCATCAGCATAGTTCATATTCTGATAACGAAAACCAAACATGATTTTGATAAAATTCATCATCCTTGGCATCTTTGCTTCCATTACCATACATATTACAGCATATATGCCTCCCTCAACTTCTATTACGCTTATCTATTGCTGGTATCGCAGTTCCATTGTCTATCCACTGCTGCCTATATTATATAAGTCAAGCAAGCCTTATAAAACTATGCATATAAACAAAAAATTTAATACTCGAAATCGAGGAATCCGCGCGTATTACTGTTGACGTGGTCAAGGCCGCGGAGAAAATGATAAAACGCCTTGCGTGGTAAGTGTTTAGATGACATTCAGCTGATGACGTAGGGATGACGGGAAACATCACCACGTACATGGTTATATATCTTATATCATTATATAATTGTTTTTCCTACATTATCTCCACTAAATAAACCTCCAAAAATCTTAATAAGTGTAATAGGCAAATGTTGTAAATGGAATGCGAGGCGTAGATTGAGACCTCCTGCCTTGCGCAGAGACTAGGTTGCGGCTGGCTGTATTCAAGTGCCACTTGCAGGTCAATAGCTTTTGTGTGTCATGGTGATGTACAGGCTACGGGTAACCATCCGTTTTCATATTAACTAATAATTATTATTATAATTATTAACAAATTTTATATTTTGCTTATCGATCAATAAATTTCATTACAAAAATTTCAAAATAATCTGAACAGTATGACGGTTAATACGACAAAATTAAAAAACGTACTAAAAATAACCCATTCCGGAATTGGCTTGAAGAAGGAGGTAGATCTAGCACTCTATCTCTCTTCTCTCTCTAATTGACATAATTATAGTGATTATAATCTTTTTTTATTATAATCTGTTTGACATTTTTTTATTGAATAGTAGTTCTTATTATGATCAAAAGTAGTAGGATGGATATCTCCACAAATCTGCAATTAATCTTGGAGGTAAAAAAAAAAATATTTCTTACTCCCTTTACTTTAAACTAGAATAATAAAAGTCCAAAAGTCCTGGTCTAGTAAATAATTTGGAAGAATGCCATATACGCATATAAAGAATGTTGCTTTAAAAAATTCCAATCAAAAGATAGATATCTCATAATCAATGGCGAATCTGTACTGGTGGCAGTAGTAAAAATACAACTCATACACGAAACAAGGTCTAAATAAAACATATACAGGGTGTCCCGTATCTCGACGTCAAGCCGGAATAGGGTGATAGGCGAAGTCATAATATTTATCAGAAAAATATTTTAAAAAATCTAAGTCATGCGTTTTAAAAATTATTATCATTTAAAAAAAATCAAAAAAATCTACATCCTGTGACGGTCTTTTCACTCCTGTTGCTACAAATCTTTTATTTCCTTCATTTTTTATTATTATTATGTAATTCTGAATAATGCTTCTGTAAACTTTCAACTGTAAACTGCAAACTGTAAACAAAATTCAAAGTCAACTGCTCCAGCTTGGATAAAAAGGTCACTTTTTGACCAAATCAAGTATTCAAAATCAATGCTTTGCCCAGTTTTAACTGTTTTTTTTTAAATATATTTCTGATAACTATTATGACTTGGCCTATCACCCGATTTCGGCTTGAGATCGAGATACGGGACACCCTGTATACAACTTCCAAAAACTTCCGAAAAGATGCGGTAGCCTATCCTGGGTGAAATTAGTAAACGTTACATTCTGTAAAGTGATCACTTAAGCCAGCCATACGATAGGTCGTAAGCCCTATGAACACCCAAAAAGACTTCCATATCTACATTCTCATATAAAACAAAGTTTTGTATGAGAATGTAGACAGTGTTTGTTTCTTTCTATTAGACATCTTTATTAATGTTTATTCATTTTCAAATCATTTTTATGGTTGCATTGGATTTAAATCTACCACTTGCATGTTTCACCAAGTTTTTATGATTCGTTACTAATGCAAAAACATATTTTGGTGCTTACAGCGTAAACATCTAGGTTTAACGTAATTATTAATTTGAAAAAAAAACTAACAAACTTTGTTTAAACTTTGTTTTGCATACTTTGTGACGATGCAGCAGTGATTACATAACCGTTGAAATTAATTAATGTTAAACCAAATTTATTAATCCATTAGAAAGGCATGCAGAAAAATGAAATCATAGAAAAAATATATTGGCTGCTACCGGACTCGAACGCAGATCACCTCCCTTTTCCGGAAGGTATGTTACCTTACCACCACATCAGCCTGGTATCATTCCACCATCGAGCTTATCTGTAAGACTCAATTATCAATTGATTAACATAGGTAGCAGCCAAAATAATTATTCGATGATTTGATTTTTCTGCATGTCGTTCTTATTGTTTAATAAATTTGGTTTTTAATTCCACACAACTTTGTTCTGAAAAAATTGCAACTGAACATTCAGAATGTGTTCTTTAATATAATATTAATTAATGTATTAAGGAAACACATTTTTATTGTGAAGTTATAATTTTAGAACAAAGTTCTGTGAATTATTAAACAATTTTTATTAATAAAAATTAAAAAAAAATTATTCATGAAATTAATTAATTTCTGGCGTCCTCTAGCGATAGATACGCGAAGGTATTCGTGACTATTGCATTATAAAAAGTGGATTGCTTTAAAAATGGAATAAAAATGTTAATCAATTAAAAATAGACTACATATAAGGTTGAAAAATTTTCGTTAACTTACCAGAGTGCCATGGCGAAATTGGATAACACGCCATTCCCGGTTAGGTTAGGTTAGGTTAGGTTTCGAATAGGTTCTAATTGATTAATAAAAATTGTTTAATGAATATGGTTTATATACTAATTTCGATATTATTAAGGCAATGAATGAATTTATAAAAGATCAATAGATACGATTATCTTGCAAGGTTTGTATTCGGCTAGATTAAAGATACTATTTCACGTGTATTTATAATTTAATTGGCTCCTTATAACATAAAAATGTTCTCTTCATTACAACAATACCTCTGAAGATATTTTTTTAATCTTTTAAAATTTATAAACCAAAGTAGAATTAAAACAATTCAGTTTTTTCTCATGACTTGGACTTACGAAAATGGATTTTCGTAACAAATTTCTTACTTAAATAGACTATAAGGTCAATAAAAATGTCATATATTTTAATGTGTCTGATTCGAAGATGAATCTACTCTGCCGCCCAGCCTCCCAGTGTTATCGCGGGCGGCAATTAAAGTTGCAAATTACTCGAAAACAAGCGAAAACTTCCAAGTGTGTTGGCATTAAGGAACTTTATCAGGGCGGTATCTGATTGTGCCGCGACTGGGAGACGTAATCCCAAACGGATAATGAATTTCACGCGACTTCCGCTCCTCGTAGAAGGGTTGGTTTAATGCCCGCATTAACGCAACCCCTGCGAGAATGTTGTCTAAGAAAATAAGCCATTTTGGATATAATATTTATTTTATGACCTATCGCGGCCTCGTGTGAGATGCTTCAATATGTACCCCAATTTGTGTGCATTCTAGTTTTGTCCGCGAGTGCACTTTTCGGGATAAATGTGTTTATGGTACCTCACAGATTTTTGAGATTTGGACTTCTCCGGCTGTTATTTTTGTATCACGTTTATGTTGGTATTAATTTGCACCGATCCAATTATTCCAAATAATTCTGCCAATATCTTTACATTGACTTTTTATATTTTATGTATCATTTCAAGATGGTAGAATCCGGAGGAATAACGAACTATCGAAATCTCTTGTAATCTCTGGAATGCTCCATAACACTCTGGAAACGACTGGGACATTTTTGTAAACTCTGGAAGCATCAAGAAAATGATAACCTATATTAAGATAATGACCGTCCACTGCGCAATCAATCAGTTGTGTCGAAGTTAATTAACAGCGACACGTCCAAAGACAAAACGAAATCGTGCAGAGCTAGCGCGTGGCGATTCCAGCGATAGATTTTCGGCGCAAGTACCTACCGATAAGCGAGAAGTTTTTCTAGTGCGAAATTGAACGGAATACTCTCGAAAGTGATGGAAGCTATAGAAACAGCGTAACATTGCGTGGAGTGAAACAGTGTAAATCATTCCAGAAACATTAAAATCGTGCCATGTGACTTTGTGAATAAATAAAACATTGATCGATTTTTAAGTATTTCATTTGTCTTCCATAAATACGTCAAATTTTTAAATATAACTACAACAATTTTTCAATGCATTGCCTATTTAAAACTCATCGTTTTGAGTTAATTCAACACTATACTGATACAAAAATACGTGTTCTCAATAATATTCTCAATTCTTTTCTTTGCAGAACTAATAATTGTTGCTTTTATTCTTCACTTGCCAAGAATATAATACTAATGTATGAGGAACAATCATAATGGAATAAATTATATTTATAGCATGTTTTATAAAATGTATATTATATTATTTTCTTTGAACGAGCCTTACAATCTTCTGATGCTGAAGTGAAGACAATTATGTTCATGCGAAGGTGAAATTTGAAATTTCTACAAGCAGATCTTAATTTACGCCAGCCTCCGGGGAATCGCGACGTGAGCTCCGAGATGAGAAAATGGTCCAGAACACGTGTTAATTTAGCGAATATGATGCGAGTTACACAAGTCCTGGAGTCAGCAAGCTGTGAAAATACAAACCAGTTTTGAGCGAAGACGTCGGCGGTGAACTTAGCACGTTATTTGAACGCAAAAGTTTTTCGTGAATCAGCGGTTAAAAGCTTAAAGACAGACAAAGAAAACTATTTACTTAACTTAATAAATAATTTTATATTATTAACAAGAAAATATTTTGTATGAATTATCAACATGTTTTGGGGCCAGTAGTCGTTTCATCAAGATACAAAGTAAGCAATATTGCTAATTCTGTATCAATGCCGCCAGTTATGTTTTTTTAACAGTTGTTTAAAGTTTGACAGGTTTGAAATTCAATCAATTAGAAAGCACATTATTCATAATTGTGAATGACTTAACGATTGTTATAAAAAAACGTCAAAATTGGCGGCATTATAATGTTATACAATAACTGTTAAGATACAGAATTTTTTTATTTCTTATTGTTTATTTCCAAATTTCAAAATTGCTTATTTTAAATATGGCCAAATGTATACTTAAAATTAAAATTGAAAGTGTAGACATTAACAAAAATAAAAAATTAAATAAAATAACTGCCCCAGAATAAGTTTCCCTTAGTGGTGCGTTATAAGCTAGATGTAAAATATGAAATTATTCTAATGTATAAATAAATAAAATATAAAAAATTATACATATGGGAACTGTATAAATAATTAAAAACTAATAAATAATAAATAGTTATTTATACAAAGCGTTTTATTGTTTACATAAATAATATTTTGCATTTTTGCAGTTATTGAAGAAATAATTTTTCTAATTTAATTAAATAATTGATTATGTTTTCATGTTACTGGCAACTATTTAAATATTTATCAGAAAATAACTATGTTAGGTAATTATTTCTGAACATTTATCCAAGACACAAATCTTTCTGTCCTATTGAAGTATTTAAACGCAGGCTAATAATGATCGCCATTAGGGTGTCGAGCCCCGATATTGTAGTCTGTCGCCAGGTGGTAGGTGTGTCAAGAGAATGGTAAGTAATGTTAATGATTGATGTTAATGTTTCATGTGGTAGTAATATATATTTTTTACTCTATTCAGTCTCCAGATTTGATTAATGGGAGGAACGGGTTAGGATTTGAAATTTCCTGGAGAACGAAGAACTCAATCCATGCTCAGAAGTCAACTTTTGTGCATCCCAAGAAAAAGAGCTCAAGGAATCTTTATAATTGTAGGTCAACCATCATGACCTAAAAATTAAGAGTCTACAGCTGTCATTGAGACGAAGATAAAGAATATGTCCTTTCTAGCGTGAGTTCTAAAGTATTTTATTATTTTATTCAGCCGAAGTTAGATTATCAATTTAATACACCCTAACCTAACATTCTCGTATCTGACTGTCATGATTTTTATAGACAAACTTAATTAATACTAATAAAAATAATCATTCTTTAGGTCCAGTAATACTTCATTGCGTTATAAATTGTTATATCTTTCTATGTTGAATATTAATTAGAGAACGATAACAAATATTTTTCATGTAGGTTATTATCAACCACTTTAATTTCGTCAGCAATGTTTTAAAAACCAAGTGATAAATTACTAAGTTTCACATAAATTTGATTAAGTAGAAAATTTAATCGCTATTGTGTACGCCGTTTCCGACAGAGGGCAGGGTAATTCCCCGTTGCTACGCCAAGGGGCTGAAGTAAGACGGGGCCGCGAGGCTGTATATAGACGCACCCCTAAATTTGAGAATCCCTCCCCCACCCTCCTTCTTGGCTTCTTGCAGCGTCGTCTTGGAACCCATCTTCTAGGCTCTGGGAGCAAGTGGCGTAGGTGTACGAGATCAATTCTGTTTACATACATAGCTTTTAAATTTACTTAAATTTTAACATTTGCTTTATATTGCTTATACGAAAACATTTTTATGTATGTTGAGTTATGTTTTACAATTAACTTTACTTAGGAAATTGAAATATCTGCGCTGGCGTAATTCGAATGCAGCCTGATGCCCATAAAAGCAAAAGGGTGTCCAGAGTAGAAGGCAAGACCACTCCTCTCCCTTGTCATAATTTTCTTTTGTTTCTCTTCAAAAAATGAAAATTTATATTTTATGTTTTACACAGATTTGCACAAGTATAGTTTACGTATATTTTTTTTGAGTACTCAATTTTTTTTTCTATCCTTAATTTTTAACATACCTCTTATTTGAACAATGATTTAACGAAATAAAAATATTATTAAATATTGCAATTAATATTCACACATCATAAAATATTATTAGTTTTATTAAATTTATCCACTTTTTACATACTTTTATAGCTAAAAGCTGGTTGTTTGATCAGACATAAGAGTAATAGTTAAGAAAAAAGCGCAGATGTTTGCATTTTCCACCAACGTTTTCGTAAAAATCTATGCCTTTTGCTGAACTATAACTCTAAATACTGATCAAATAAATATGTAGATTTTACTAAAATAATATAATAAAAAGGTTTAGTACATTATGATTAGATAATACTTTATGTTTTTGAAAAATTCTGTTTATAATATTGTGTATTCCCACTCAACTTCCCTTAAGGCAAATTACTTCGTATTCGTGTACTATGTAAACATAATATGTTAAACAAAATGAAATTTGTTTTCAACTCTACGCAGCTTCCAAAATGAAATACTGAAAATCTTGATACAATTTTTTAATAAAATAATAAACTTACATAGCATGTATAAATATTTTTAAATGTACCTATTTATATTTGACGCGTCAAAGATTCAGAAGATTTAGTTTTTCTGCCAATGTCAAATTTCAATCGATATAAAAATCATTTTTCACGTACAATATGTCATTTTCCAATGGCGCAAAATGTTTACTTTAACATTTCAATAAATCGTATAAGCGATTCTTAAAACGTGAAATGGAATTTCGTATCGAGTTGTGTTATTAAATACACGTCAACGGCGGTATAGTCTATGGTATACGTGTCTATGGTGCAGTCGTAACGAGAAATAAATTGAAATTTAAAATAAAATGTGTCAGCGCCAGTCTACGCCCGGCAGGACAGCTCCGCTGAACTTAGGAAATAACGATAAACTTCTTCTGTCTCTCTTTCTCACATAAAATTTAGCGCTCTATACCTTATATAGGCTCCATAATTAATTAGAGAGCTTAGTTTTAAAGCTCGGAGCGAGAGGGGCGAGCGCGGCGCGGGCTGCGCGAGCGGGACGGGCGTCGCGGGCCGGTGGCGGGGGGACGAGGGTACAGGAAGACGGGAGCTTAAGTTACCAGAGTTGCCAAGAAACCGGGGAGACTCATAAATCCAAAGTTTTGGTAGCGGGATGAAATTAGTACCCGGGAATAATGCATTGCTCCCTCGAAGCGTATTTATAAACAAAGCGAGACAGCCACTGACTTGTTCCAATGCGACAACTCTGCTCGTAGCGCGAATCTCACTCAAACTATTTTTAATCGAGTGTATTACATAACCGCCATACTATCGTATTCTTAGTGCATTTAAAAATGTCCTTTATTTCAGTCATTCCTTAATGCCGTAACATCGTGTAGTATTTTACTTTATGAAAGGCTAAAATTAATTCTTATGTGTTCATATAATCTTAAAACCTTTCTGTGGTTTAGCAATTAAGAATGAAATACCAAATAATTATGAATGAAATACTGCATATTTGATTAAAAATGAACACGGTAGTTATTTTATATTTACGTGGTCTTTCTATTTTTTCTGTGAATCTTTTGTTTATTTGTATCACCCATTTACAATGGCTTTAAATATGTTTAATGCATTATAAAGGAGATCCTGGTCCGGAAAGGTTTTTAAATTTACAAAATAAATTAACGTCATACCCGAAAGACATGGAAGTACGAGTTGTGCATAACCAACCATATAGGTACTTATTTAGGAATAGAAGCGAAATAAAATTTGTATCTGGCAATGTCCCTATCACAATTATTTAACTTAACAATTATTTAACTAATGCAACAGCTAAAGCTTTGGGAACAGAACCTCTAGAGAAACTTAAATAAAATATATTAGTTTACAAAGTTTGAATAATCAGTTGAACACGGATTTTACTGGCTTATAATTTTCTCGATTATAAAACGATTCTAATGAAACAGTTTCGAACCCATTTTTCGCACATTTCATAACATTCATATTGAGCTTTAGTAGCTTGTTGGTATAGTGGTTATGACTCTTCTTAAATTGAATATATTAATAATATGGAGTTTTTTAAGTAGAAACCTAAAACATATGGAATAATCTCATTACTGCATATTATAATGCAATATTGGATTTTAGTAACAAAACAATAGATAAAATAAAAAAGGCCATAATGACGATGACGAAGATTTGGAAAACTCATCAGGCAGTTGATGAGTATAAAAATATATACACACTATACTCAAAATTAGGTTAAACTTTCTGTTAGACAATTACTTAAGTACTCATGCTAGAAAACCCACGTTTTGAAATTTTTAATATATCCTTTCACGTCCATTAATTTTAAAGAGATGCAAAATTTGATATTTTTCTGAAAGTGTCACGAAACAACAAAAATGTGGTCATTTCAAGATGAATTTATTTTTTCTTTTACATCGGAATAATTTCAACAGTGTAATTAATAATTAACTCACAGTGTAATTAAAAATTAATAATTAACTAACTCATTTTTTAGCAGTTTAGTATGACACGTCAGTAAATGTCGACAATTTTAAAATGTGAAAATAAATATTATACTATTTCATTTATTCCCAGTACCTACACATATCAGATACATTATACGTATACACATAACCATTAGCGTAGGTACAAATCAAGTCGCTGATATCAATTTATCACATTATCAGTTTGATATTTTCTTCAGATGCTACTGATCATTTTGTACGATCTGCAAAGCGGGCCGTGTATAAAATTTTAATGGACCGAATGGAAAAAAAAGATTTAAAAAATATGAACCTTCATTTAGGCAAAAGGCCACTCAGTTGTAATCACTGGACTGCAATATAATTTTACAAATTATATGAATTATTTAAGCGATTCTGGTTTGACAGTGGCGCACATTATTTGCTAGTAATTAAATACCCCTACTGCATCCGTGTTGCCATTACGCGAAGCAAACTTTACTTTCTTAATCTCGGAGCTGGCAACACACGCACAATCTTCCCTCCCAAACAGCGGGAGCCGAACCAAAATGGCGGCCGGCAGAATTACTTTGGCGGGAGGAAGGAAGGATGCGGGATTTACTTAAGTAATTGCTGCGGTAATAACTGTGGAGGGCAATAAAATAATAAGGAAGTGTCCCGTCTTATCGCCAGCCATAAATATTAAAGTGGGCGGGCCTGGATAACCCTGAAATCAGCCCTCTCCAGTCGCACGTCTTGAAGAAAATTTCCCTAAGCTACAGTAAAAAATAATCGTATAAGTTTTATAAATATTTGAAAGATTAATCAAAACTAATATGCAATTAATTAATCTTTTTTTTTTCATTCGGTCCATTTAAATTTTATACACGGCTCGCTTTGCAGATCGTACAAAATGATCAGTAGCATCTGAAGAAAATTCAATAAGGGATGGTGTTTTTTAAAATGATCTCCTGGCAATAGAGGCAGTTTTACAACTGCCTTTGAATGCATATTTATATAATTTAGAAGCATTTTATCAAAAACAAAACTACTCTAAAATCTCCGATCGTCTATAAATTCAGTTCAACATTAGTTCCCTCAATTTTATTCATTATCATTTCTATATCCTTTATTTATAAGCGAATTTTTAATTTTTGAAATTAAAAATAATATAAATAAACATTATTTATCATAAAAAAATTTCTCCTTCTTACACCAATTGGTGACCTAGTTGCAGCATTCTAATAAATGCTATGAAAGATGAAATTATTATTATTTTAAATCCCTATCAATTTCCTGAGGATATGCAACTAGGATTATATTATCTTTTACCATATTTTTTATTGTGGATAATATTCCCGAAGTAAACATCATTTCTTAGTACCTGTTGGACTATGTCTGTATCGTATGCCGTAGTTATTATTATCAATAGCTCCGAATGGTTTGTGTCTTCTATATTTTGTTGTTTTCTGACATACGACCAGTGGCGTACAGCGCATACAAGCAAAAAAGCTGTGCGTTAGTAAAGATTCTGAGAAACAAATATTAATTAAATAATCCTTATCTTAAGAAAAAGTTGCTTTAAAATTATAGCCGTAATTCGCCTACGGCTAGAAGTTTTATTTCTGACGTTTCCATTTAAAGTGACGTATCTGTTTTTTTTTCGATTTAAAATATAATATAAGTTTTATTTCCGACTTTTCTGTGCTTAACTTAATGTCAATTCTTCATTTATTTCGCCAACCAATTTGTTCCACAGATATAGTTAAGTCGAGAAAAAAACCGTGTATTTTTAACGCTGCGAGTTTTTTGCAATAGCGTCCTTCATCGAAAGGTCCTATGCCAGGCGCACGTCATGCAGAAATGTTATTCTTTACAAATTCCACCCAAAACTTTCGGTGTAAATTTTATGTTTTTTCTATGGTAAATGTAAATACGAATACGACAAATATCTTCTTTATTCTGACGACAAATACCATGTGTTATCTGTCATATCATAATATCATAAAATGTTTGATTTATTTTTGCGAAAAGAAACGTATATCTGAAATTAGTATTGTTCCCGATTTAATTATATATAAATCGTCTTCGAAATATATTGAAATTTTTCGCCGTATTAGCTATACCTATATAAAATAATTATTTATTTAGGAAATATTATTTACAATACTTCTTTTATAGTGCAGTTATTTTTGTGGATTGAAGCTACTCAAAATAGTTTATTATATATAGATAAAAAAAAATTAAATATATATACCCTTATAGGTATATGCGTATATATATATATAAATAGTATATATATATAATAATTTTTTTTAATATAGGTATATAGTTGGTTACAGCATAACCTAAGTTTATACCCATTGTACGACACTGCATACGACAGATATTCAAATATTGCAAATAAGAACAATTTTATTTTAAATATAATTATTGATGAAACTTTAGAAAATGTATAATTTTATTATTAAAAAGCCCCTTTGAAATGGGTATTGGATGAATGTCAATTTAACATTTAAAGGAGTTTCACGAAAATATCGGGAATGTGATCACAATTTTGTTTAATTTTTTTAATAGATTGTTAGTAATATTTTCAAACAAAGGGCTCCACCAGGACTACCGTATCTGAGGCACCTCTATAATTTACTACTCATTAAATAATATCTCATGTCTTTCAAAACATAAGTACATTTCTTGCATCAAAGCCAAAGAAAAATATCTTTTATATTACATCAATATAATTTGTACTATTTGACGATAACTAAATCAACAGTGTCTTATTAAAAAATCACTTTGATAACGAACATTATACAAATTTGTAAATGAATGTTCCGGTGTATTTTTATTGCAGAAACATCCAATAATTCAAAGGGCTTTGAGCTTGACTCCAACACAACTAATGATCAGCACCGGCTGAAGGGCTCTGCAATAAATAATTAATCCGAAGTATTTCAAATTGAATAATTCAATAGCTCAGAAGCGTTGAAGTGTGAGACTGTAAGCCGGTACCTTAATCCAGCCCTCTTAACATCTACTCGCACGACTTTAAGGGATGTGGCTTAGAGCATTTTTATTCATAATGTTTAAAATAGATAGCTTAATTCGTTTTTAAAACAGTTTTAAAATTATAAATGATCGGGTTAAATATTAAATGTAAATTATATCTTCTTCCGGGCTAAATACGAGTCTCAAAGGCATTTTATTAATATCTCGAGTTTTTTTAAATATATTATACGTCCGCAATTAAATCCATTTATTATAATCACGGATAAAAAACATAACTCAACATAAAACTGAAATTAAAAAAAACTGAATTATCAATTCTGAAAATAAGCACATTATAATCATTTTCTTAAAACCTACTTTTAACACGAACGTATAAATTATATTTTGTACACATATACAACGTAGTGTCAATATATTCAGTGCGTAAGTGTTACTTGAAGGTGAAAACATATCAACAAGCTCTTATTAAAGGGTTAATACTAATTTTTCATTTTACACTTTTTGAAGAAATTTTTAGTTGTTAAAAAAATGTGTATAAAAATGCTTCAAACATTAACATACAATTTTTTACTAAGAGTACAGTTTTTAGAAATATAATTCTACAATTGTCATAATTATTAAACGAGTAAACTATTTTTTTTAATATCCGCTTAACCTTATCACACATCGTTCATTATCCATAAATGCAGGTTCCATAGTGATCATACCAGATGATTTCACCCATATATTAATTACTAAGAGATCTTCCCGTCAATAATGACGGAAAAATAATCGTTTAATTTATTTTAAAAATAAACAATTTTGCAATTCCAGCCACATCAGTATTCATATACTTTTCAAACTAAGCTAAATGCTTGTGCAATAAAAATAGTAGTAATTTGGTGAACTCCTGGAATGACATCTGTACCTCCAACCAACTAGATCAATAGGCAAGTGTCTTAACTACTAGATCACTAAGCAATTTAAATAAAAATATTATATTTTAGTAATGTTATTTACTTTGTTTGATACGATAATCGACAACATTCCCGTGATAAAATAAACAGCAATTCTTAATAAATATTAGGTCCTTACATATGAAATTGGCGTTTAGTATGGGAGGAACACAAAGCCGATTTTTTTTTTATTATAATATATTTATTTAATCAAAGTATGTACCATTGCTATCTATGCACTTTTGCCATCTCATAGGTAGTTCATCGATCTCTTTACTAAAAAAACATTCGGACGGGAATCAATAAAATCTTTGAAGGCGGTTTGGACTGCCCCATCGGAGTTGAATTTTTTCCTTTGCAAGAAGTTATCCAAATTTCGAAAAAAATGGTAATCTGTTGGGGCAAGGTCCGGAGCGTACGGTGGATGTCTTAGACATTCCAATTGAAGCTCCTCTAATTTGGTAGCCGTCTGTTGTGCAGTGTGTGGTCTAGCGTTATCATGAAGCAGCAGTGGCCTAGAGCGATTAACCAGCCTCGGTTGTTTAGCAGCTAGCTTTTCCATCATGGTTTGCATTTGCTGACAATAGACATCTGCCGTAATCGTCTGGCCAGATTTACGAAAGCTGTAGTGAACGACACCAGCACTAGTCCACCAAACGCTCACAAGTAACTTTTTTGGAGTCAATTTTCGCTTGGGGCATGGTTTGGCTGGTTCGGCAGGGTTCAGCCATTGCGATTAGCGCTTCCGATTATCGTACAGGATCCACTTTTCATCACAGGTAATGATTCGATTTAAAATCCCTTCATTATTGTGCCGGTTGAGTAATGCAACGCAGCAGTCAACGCGCGTTTGTTGATTTGCTTCACTCAATTCGGAGGTACCCACCTTTCAAGCTTTTTCACCTTACCAATTTGCTTCAAGTGGATTAAAACAGTTTTATCACTAACACCGCAGCCTGCAGCTAACTCGGATGTGGTTTGCGATGGATCCGCTTCCACAATAGCCTTCAATTCTTCATTATCAACTTGGTCTCCGGCCGTCCACGGGGCTTGTTCTGCAGGTCGAAATTTCCAGAACGAAAACGTTGGAACCAAAAACGCACTGTGTTTTCTTTTGCGGCACCGTCGCCATACACATCATTAATCCTTCGAGCCGTTTCTGCAGCACTGGTGCCACGGTGGAACTCGTACTCTTAAATAACGCGATATTTCAAGTTTTTCATTTTGTAAACTGAGTGACGCAAAGAAAAAAAAAATTGAGGAAAAAACAAATGAATTATAATTTTCAAAACACAAATACATGAGTAAATAGCTGTATAAATTTGGATTTGGAATTCCTTACCAAAGAGACGATATTTGAGATCAAATTTGCCAGTACGGCAAAACGCCAATTTCATATGTAAGGACCTAATATTTGTTTTATGTTCTGAATTCTAGATATTTTTTATCTATACCTATTGAAAGCATTCAAAACATTTTTTTATTTTTTTGGATATTGCTGACTTTGCTTTCATACCACACAAATTATATAAAAATCTCTTGCACAACATCAGCATTTAAAAATAAAAATTTCTAACCCATTTTATAAAAAAAAAATTCAAAATATTTGGTATAAGAAAATTATATATCTTGACTAGTATGGTTGGGACTTAATAACTACTCATTAATAATATTAAATTCAAACACATAAAGGTACATCATTATTGACTGGTTATAGCTATTTATTTCATAATAGTTTAAGGATCTTAATTATTTTGATTATTTCATATATATGCACTTTTTGTATAAACTTTTAAGTAATAAAGTAATATTAGCGAAGTTTTTAAGTAAGTAATATTAGCGAAATTTTGTGTTGCAAAATGAAATACGTAACATTCCCTAAAACAAGCCTGTATAGTTAGGTGGTTACATATATTATTGTATAATAAACAAATAAAAATATTTTGTGAAGAATATAAAATATTCTTACGAAAACTACACAATTAATAGTCACGAAATGTATGTAATGTTTTTCGTAATGGTCTAGTACCTAAATTTAGTGACTCGAGTGATGACAAATGAACGAAAGAAGTTTTATAACACAGGGGTCCGGGAATTAAAGGAATTTTATCTGTATTTTTCCAGGCTCCCACCCTGGGCGCGAGTCCTCGGCGGGAGGCGTCGACTCCGAGGTGGAATAATCTTCAACACATGAAAAATTCAGCGAATTAATAAGCATCCACATTTTTAATTAATAATTATCTCAGCGGCGCAGCGATGGCGGCGATGCAGTCCTCGTGGGGAGGAGCTTGTGTGGGCAGCACGACAGAAGACCTTCGTGGTCCAGGGGATGAGATTACACTTAATTTAAGAATTTGAAACATTACTTCCATATTCTGTGTTTTCACTTTTATGCAACAGGGCACAGAGCTGGAATAATACTTGTAGTTCTGCGATTCTTACCGGTTATTCTAAAAATTCGTCGCATAATTGATTTAAGAATTTGTGGACTCATTAAAGCTTTAGTAAGTTTTGTAAAAATTATTCATTCGTACAGTAGAACAGTTTTTCACACTCTGTCTTTCGACAGAAATAAGGAATTCTATGCTTTTATAACTAGGCTGGACAATAATTGGAATAGGTCAAAAATTCTCAAAACAAATTGATTTGTCCTCCCAATTCTATAATGTCGATATTAAGAAAATAGCAACAAATTCTACAAGCTCAATGAGAGCATAAGGATGAGATACTAGATGTCCAACTAAGATGCTAGATATTAGATGTATAAGTTACATATCCAAAAGTTTAATTCAAGAAACTTTATCGGTATTTAATTAATTCAGCGAGCAATGGAAATTAATTTGCTTACAACTTTTTTATGGGAAAGCATGAAAAATGTGGTATGTTAAAAATGTTAGAATGAAACAGTTAGCTGGAAACAGAAGGATGGGAACAGAAAGCAGCTGGAAAGTAGGCTCAGAGTTTTATTTTATTCTTGATTTTTTATTTTATTCTCAGTAAAAGTAGTTGAAATTTTCGGTCTCTGACCAGTAATTATAATTAATTTTCACTACCTATTGCGTTACGCAATATTTTTTGTAAATTCCTGGAATAGGGGGAGCTCTTTATAGAAGTATATTTTATGAAGGGCTTAAAAATTTTTTGTTTTGTTTTGTTTGTGATCTTATAAATGCGGCAAAATCCACGAGAGATTAATCAATGATAGAAACCGCTTTATTTATTTAGCATAATGCAACGTAAAATTTTCACACGAATGAAATCACGACTCACCAATCAAAAGCTGAAATGGCGGTTTTGAGTGATATTTAATATTAAAAATTATGTTATGTAAATTGCATGTCCTCCGGGCGCTGATAAAAACATAATGCTGTTACGAAAATTGCGTGCGTTGTTTAATTTATATTTGAAGATGTATTTATTATATAATAATTCATCGAATTCATAATGTGTTATTTTGGTGATTGAATTTCAGAGTGCTTACTGCTTCGGTTTCTTTTTTCATGCTGTCTTGCTAAGTTCCAGCGCTAACAACATGATTTGTGATTTTTTATGTTAACCAAAGAAGTATAAATTTTAACGCGTTTACATAAGTACGCACCCATTTCTTTTCAAATGATCGACAAGTACCGAGGCCACATAACTAGATGCATAAGAATATTAGTTGAAAAAGTTATTCCAAATATAAGTAAAGTAAAGTACACACAAATTGTAGTTCTCGTGGTATAACAGCTTAAAGTTTCTGGAGTTTAAAATCGTAGCACTTAAATGTTAACGCTGCAAAAATGCGGCTTTCTTGAAAAATGACCTCCTTAAAGCAAAAACAAAACAAGCAATGATTTATCTTACATCTGGCAATTATTTTCACCTGGAGCCTAGTGAGTGACGATACAGACTTGTCGCCAAGAGAGTCCCGGTTCGAGTGCCACGTGGGGTGGGTCGGGGCAGGGCGGGGGTGTCGAGGGTCCAATTAGTAGGCGGAGAGCTCGCTGGGCGCGCAAATCAAATTAGGAACAAGCTACTTAACTCGGGACTTCCGCGTTCCGTCCTCTTCTTCTTTTCTGAAGCTTCTTGAGCGGGTCAACCGAGAAAGTGAATTTTGGGAATCCTGCTATCCTGATAGGGGATAAAATTTTTGACTATCCTATCCACTTAAGTGTTAACGGGATGATATGGAATACTGGAACAAACGTTTGAGGAAATATCGAAAATCTAGTTGAACTAACTAACTAACTAACTAACTAACCATCACGCCGTTTCCCCGCAGGAGTAGGCAAAGAGGATTGAACGCCACACTCTTCTATCCTGGCACACCACTTTTGCTTCGGCCACATTCATACATCTTCTCATACACGTTCTACGGTTGTTGCGGCTTTTAACGGGGCCATCCTCAAATACTTGTAGTACCTGATCGCGCCAGGTCTTTCGCGAACGCCCTCTATTCCTGTTGCCTTCAACATTCGTCTCATATATTTTCTTAACCATCCTTTCCTCGTTCATACGTTCCACATGACCAAACCATCTCAGCACTCCTTTCTTCATTCTATCTACCACACGACAGCCAGCATTGCATTCACTTCTAATTTGTTCATTCCTCACTCTATCGACCAAAGATTTTCCACACAAGCGTCTTAGTGACCGCATTTCCACCGCATTCAGTCTACTTTCATTCCTCTTTCATCAATTCAAGTGTTGGATAATTTTTCATAGCTCGTGGATCCTGAAAATGAAGGAAAGAAACATGATCTTCGAGATGTAATGTTAGTGCTAATATTAATATTAATATGCTTCGTAAATCAATAGCTGTAAGACGATCGAATGCCTATATTCATTGAAAATTACATATTTTTTAAAGATTCCATAACATGAAGGAAAGGAGTTCTTTCTTAATTTAGGCAAAAGAAAACAGCCTGCAAAACACTGGTAATCGCTGAAAATATACATGGACGAACAGCTAGACTTTTACCTTCATCAAGATGGACATAAATAGATTTCACCGCCTAGGCAATCAATACAGCTCTGTTGATATATTGAACACTTTGCACATACAAAGATAAATCTACTTAGCTTCTATTTTATAGTCTGCCTACATATATAATATTTATCGCTTGTCTTGCTAATATTCTTTCGTTTTTTACTTTCTTTTCTTGTAGAGTGAGGATTGAACAAATTAGACGTTAATGCAATGCTGGCTGTAGTGTGGTAGATAGAATAAAGAAAGGAGTGCTGAGATGGCTCATGTGGAAGGTACGAACGAGGAAAGGATGGTTAAGAAAATATATGAGGCGAGTGTCGAAGGTAACAGGAATAGAGAGCGTCCGCAAACAAGTAAAAGTATTTGAGGATAGCCCTGTTAAAAGACGTAACAACCGTAGAACTTGTATGAGAAGATGTATGAATGTGGCCGAAGCAAAAGTGGTGTACCAGGATAGAAGAGTGTGGCGTTCAATCCTCTCTGCCTACGCCTGCGGGGAAACGGCGTGATGGTTATTTAGTTAGTTAGTTAGTTAGTTCTTATATACTTATTACTTATTCCATTTAAGTTGATATTCTTTAATTTTTTGTGATAACTGCTTATGTATTAAGATAGCTATGCTTATTATTATTTTATTTTACATTATGTAAAAACTCAATTGGGGGCGTGTTTCAACGAATAAATAAACATAAAGTCTGAGAAGCGACCGGAATTTAATTAATAATATCGAATGGTTTCAATTAGTGATATGAGTTGGATCTTTTATAAATTTTTAATTTGTATACCTACTATATTGTAGATTAGGTCTTGCATATTCAACCTATGCTCAAATAAACTTAAAGTTATTATTATAAGTTTATCATATCATAATAAATAAAACTATTTCTGAATAAAAAAAGGTACCTATATATATTAGAGGGTTTGTGGTTGAGGATGGTGTATGATATACTTTGGAGAAGTTGCTTTTAGGGTCACAACCCGTCCTGTGACGAGAAATCTCCAATGTCGTAGAATGCTTGATGATTTTTTCTCTCTTATTAAGTTATAGATAAGTACGATTACAAATACAATGATAAATACTCGAAGGGCGAGAGCCTCCGGCCTACGCCGGGGGTCGATGGGAAACTGACATACCTTTATATGTTTGGCGAATAAATAACTTTCTTGAAGTCTAGCTGTATGTGTGTAGGTGTGCTGACAGTGCGATGGCCTACATCGGGAGCTCGTGTACCCTGCTGTACCTTGATTTTGTGTACGCCCCGCCTATGTGTGTGGTTTATGTACTGTGGTAGGAAATGCCACACATATTTGCGAAGTAGTGGCTAAAGTCGATTTATCGAAGATATTCACTTACATTTAGATTGTAAAAAATTCATGGTATTAAAGTGAATATTAAAGAAATTAATTTCGATTAAATTATCATTATATATTTTCACAAATTTTGAATGGAGACTTTGGTCTATTGGATCAGTCTAGTTTGAGCGTTGAAAGAGATCCCCACTTTTTTTTACACGATTCCGAAATAACACGGTCCACAAAATATTGAATTTCAATCAATCACGATTCCATTAATAAATAAAAAGAAATTTAAATACATATTTTCATAACGTCAGTTAGCTTTGAATAATTTAAACTTTTCATTTGAATTTAGATTTTCATTGGTTTTGAAATGTAATTTGTCTACACCTAATGCATTTTTTTTATTCGTCAAATGTTAAAAGTCACTTTTTTAATCATTAATATTCGGTTCGTCAGTTAGTTGAATTAAATTGTCCCTGAGCAGTTGAATGTTAGCAACAATGGTTTAAATATTGATAAATTAATGTCGTTTGTTTGATTAACTTCTTTCTAGGTAACACAATGGTGCGAATATACATGTAATCGCGAGTACTACAAAGGGTTGAGATTTATTTCAACTAAACCTATAAGATTTTTCTGGTATGTCGCATTCCATGTACACAGGATAAACGACTGTACACAGGATAAACGACTGTACGTATGTATGTATTTTGAAGGAACGATAATTTTTAAAGAATTTACAGATTCGGAGTATGAATTCTAGCATGATGATACCTTTTCGTCCAGGTGTCAGAAAAGAAAAATGTCAAAAGTAAAAAAAAATTGCAGAAACATTTTTACACAAAATGAAGTGGTAAAAAAAGAGATATAAATAACAAAAAAAAAAACGAACAGCCAGCTAACTAGTTTGAAAGTGAAGCGACGCAAAGCTGCAACCACTTGCCACTCCTTTAATTAAAGGTGTCGGACATTGTAAAGTGGCGCAACTTTGCATCTCTGCGGGTAGTGTTTAAAGCTTTTATCTTCCCGCAGAAAGGAGAAAAAAGCGGGGTGCACCGGGGGTGCACCGGGGGTGGAAGGGGGAGGGACGGAGGGGGTGAGGTGGACGCCCGGAGGACGTGATTTTATTTCTTTACGAGTCCTCGTCGCGGCGAAAAGTGCGAGCCTCCCGGTTGCCCCACTCGAGCCGGCTGGCGGGGCCGCCACTGGGCTCTATTCTAACCCGGTTATTCTAGGCCATTTTGAAAATGTCATTAATGTAATTGTTATCCAAACACTCAAAGATATGCTGATGGTTAAAAGACCTTTAGGTTCATAATTTTATTTCAATTTTTCAACGCTTCAGAGGCCGCGAGGTCCAATTAGATTATTTCAAAAATATCCAGACTTGAAAAAATCACATAGAAGAATTATGACTTCATACGTAATCGAACCCGGAACCCCTTGTGTCGTTCCCTCTGAATTACGAGAGCTTCTATGTAACCGAAAAAAAAATTCAGACAAAAAGTTGTATCCATGGTCTTATATATATATATTGGTGCAAAAGCGAAGCTCCGTGAAAAAAAAATGCACTAAACCTCATAACGTTTAGAAATAGTAAGAAAATTTTGTAACGATACCGCTGATAAGGGTAATATATAATATTTTTTTTTATTAATTATTACCTGCTTGCTTGCTTGCTATGATTACAAGACCTTTTATGTAACTGAAAAAAATTTACAAATCTTATAAATTTTTGTAAATCTTGTAAATCTCCCGGAAACTCCTATGAGAGATGCCAGTGTCATGGCCTCTGAAGAACGAGAGTTTTTCTGTAACTGAAAAAAATGTTCAAGTCTGAAAAGTTGAATCCATGGCCTTATTTATTTTGGTGCAAAAGTGAAACTCCAGGAAGAGAGAATAAATTATGCATTAAACCTCCGGAAAAGCACTGCCTTCTATGATATAGTAAAATACTACTATAACTGGCAGAATATCAAATGGATTTTATTTTTGTTTTTTTTTTTTTAATAAAATAGAGATGCGAGCTCGGAATACGTGTCACATCAATATTCTTACTATTTTCAAACTAAGCTAAACGCTTGTGCTATGAAGATAGGACAAACTTGCTGGTCCGGAGTGAGGTTCGAACACGCGACCTTTGGATCGCGAGGCGAGAGTCCTAACCATAAGACTAACAAGCTATTAACTTTTTTGCTTTGCTGCCAAAATAGCCAGCAACAATACTTAACGGTTTTGATTTCCCAAAATACTCGAATTCTACCTTTTTATATAACTTTAAAAAATATATTTTTTGTACTATTCGATATTATTAAAAATATATTTTTGGTAAAGCTCATTCTGTTCACACATATATTACATTTTCTAACGTCAGCTCTTTCATAAACCTACAAATAATGTTGTAGGTACGTACATTCCAAGCATGCAATAATCACATTTTCTATTGTGACATCAAAAACAGTCGAACATGAAATCTTCGGTATGAGAAACCAACGTCATTCTCATTGGACTATGAAGGCTACGTTTTAAACTATCGCATAGTGGCTTCCAAGTTTGTGTTTATACTCAAATACGCTGTCTTTATGGGCGCAGCATTTTATATCGGATTCTGTTGTTCGTCACAGCTTTTTTACAGAAAAAATTCATCTTACCACGCGAAGCATCAGTGTATGTTTCATTCGCAGTTAACTTCATTCATTATTAATTATAAATAACAAACATTCAAAATTAACTTCATGCAAAAATTACATGAGTATTAATTATGACACAAAATTATATTCTATTCATTTGACCTTGGCTTTTTTTTAAATCTTGTGCTACCCTTTGTTGAGCCTCGAACTTTTTGAATACATTCTAAGGGGGCGTAAACATTGGAATTCCTTTTTATCGATTTTCTATAATTTTTCATTGTATTATAGTATTCATCTCATGTTCATCTTTAAATAATTTTTTTCTTTATGATCGATATTTTTATTCGCGTCATTTCTTAACTAAATTTTTATTTTTTTATAAAAAATTTAATTCACTTACATTTATAAGTACTATATGTATAACGTTGAGTTATGATTTCGATACCACTGTACGAGAGGACAGCTCCTGTTGTGATGGTCGACATAGAGATAGATTTAATAAATTTAGAAAATCTTAAAATAATAATATTCAAAAAAGCCAAGTATGGACATCAAAAATATATTTCTTCTGTTTGGAATCGTTTAAAAGTAAAAGCCTGATACATTTCTTCTCAAGATTCTATGTATTACAAGAGGCTAACAAAATATTGAATATTCAGCTATACAAATAATATTTCTTAGATCTTTATTATACCATAGATATAATTCTGTGTTGAATTAATATTGTTTGCCAATCCTAATAGACTCGACCTTGTGTGTAGGTGCGAACGAGCCTTTATTATTTATGAAACGGAACAGCAAGTCTCGCGTGTAGCGAGTGCTTTACTCTTATTTTAACGAAACGGACCAATCACAGGCACGCGTTACCTTTCGACGGGTTGAGCCGGAGGCGACCGTCCTGGTGACTGAATCCGGCCAATGGCGAGCGCCGGCGGTGAGGTCATCGCGCATAGGATGAGTCACTGCACTAGCGTGGATTTCAGAGGTATGGTGAAATCATTACTATAAAAGGAGCGAACACGATATACTCAGCCCCCTTCAGTTCGAGACCAGACTTGCGAGCGGGAGCGCTGCCCAACAGACTACCGACGGAGCCCCGAGTTCCAGATCATCAGTTGCGAGCAAAGGAGCTGCCAGCTTGAGAGAAAGCGGGTCTTGCAGCGGCGAAGTATAGAGATTCCACCATCCCGCAGCACCAGAAGGAGGATTCCGCCACAAAGAGTAACAGATAAGGATCATATTCATATTATCTATTACGGTTAATTATTTTCACTATCGAAATGTATTTATTTTGGGAATATTTGAGTTCGGAATAATTATGTGTAATTAAATATCACGATTGCTTGTGTGATATTGGTTCAAATCGTACAAGAATTCCGTTCCAAACGGGTGTATTTTTATGCAAAGCGAATTTCATACCGTTTATGCTAAAATTTGAATACACGGATTTCTATATGAATTACTTAGTAGCATTATAATAATTACTGTATTGCATAAGTATTGCGCAATCCGGTCTTCAGTTAACTCTTTATGATTTGAGTACCTCGGTACATCTAGCTTAACAAGTAGCTTCAGAATGACGAGTAAAGGACAGAATGGGGAAGTCTAACTAAAGATTGGGGATATCTGGTTTGTGTTAGACTAGCTGGCTGAGGGGTGGATGATTGCCGGCACTTGGGCGTGGAACCCGCACAAGCCCCTGCAGGGCCCCTTAAAGGCGGGGTCCTCCTTGTTGCTCGGGGTCGTCAATAAACCGACCACCTAACCTCATCTGGCGCAAACTACTTAAACCAACAAAAAGGTTCCCTATGTCTTTGGAAGGATTTCCATGCTTGAATGCTGTAAAACCTTGATAGAAAACGTTAACTTCTATTTCGTCCTCTGTAAGAAAGACAGGGCCAGAATAAATATAAAAATCATTCACTCATATGGAATAGCTGGGATATTATAAATATGTTACTAACACTCTAACATTTGTCCAAAGTAAATGTTGCAAGATGCAGAATCGTGGGACGCCGCTCTGAAAAGGCATAATGAGATTGCACAATAATTTGTAACATCGCTGACTATGCCCGCAAAGGAGGCTAATGTCGTCATCAATTCGTACCAAAAGAGTACATGATTCTTCAAACACCGGCCTAAAAGAAAGGCGCCTCAAGACAACACACATCATCAGAAACTCGTACCAAAAGAGTACGGCCTTCTCAATTATAAGCCTAAAAGAGAGGCGTCACAGGATCACATCTCGTAAAGAAGAGATAGAGTCTCGGGATGCAGTAAGTTCCGGAGGAACAAGGGGGGCCGTTTAGTCACTTAGGAAGTCGGTCACCGGGTTTAGGCGGGCGCGGAGCCTCAACCCCTCTCAGCAGAGATGCTGAGGGTTTAAAAAAAAACAAAATTTAGCATTCAAAGAAACTATTATTTCATATAAACTCACGGGCTGTTGTAGAATCCTTTCGAACAAACCATCCCCGAGACCTTATCTATTTATTCATAAAGAAGTTTCACTTCAAAATGTGGTATTTCGTAGATAGCAAATATATGTATTATTTTCCCACGGAATTAATATGAACAGGTTCATGCACGTCTAAGACGGAACCATTCAAGGTAAGAATATGCTAATACAAAGTGTTTATAATTATTAATTTCAGTGTTATTTAATATGTGTGAATTTTTCCCTTTGCGCCGTTCGAACGATTTTACTGGTTTGTCTCAAATCGAAAATGTTTTATTTCTAATACACGAATTCTTTCTAGTGTACGTATTTTATTGTAACATAAATGTATAGATTATTAGGTTCGTTAGATGTTTTTATTACGTAATATTATGCAATTGTTTCCACACTGCTCCTATAAAAGAATTTGAAGTTATTACGATACACAACGGGGTCCTTCATCCATTAGACGAATCATGTGCCAATTCAACGACGTATTACGAATAGTATATATTGTATTTATCGAGATTTAGTCGCATTTATTATTTCTAGTGAGGTTTTTAGTATTGGTTCCAGGCGCCATTATGAGGCGGAAATAGTTCATATTCATAGCCCGACTGCAATAGGTATTTTTGTCGCGTAAGAGGTAGCACTTTTAGGAATATAACTGTGTTTTATGTTTCGTCCCTGACGGACAGGATGGTATAGCTGTGGCTATTTAGGTAATATACTTAGTAAATGCAAAGTATTATCAATATAGTATGCGAACCTAAGATGTTAGAAATATTTTTAGTTAATATTTTTAGTTAATATTGCATTCAAAAGCGCAATTTTCACAGAATAATTATTTCCAGTTAATAATATATATTTTAGTTAAATGTATAGTTAGCACAGGCAGAGTATTAATATTGTATAGAATACATTATATTTTATATTTCATAGAAGAATATAATTTATCTCACGATCATTATGTAGTTACAACGCAATTCGCAGTCGTGCCCCTCTTGCGCCATGCAGAGCGTCGCGCGCTCACATATAAGAGAAAATGTTTTATTTAATATTGAGATTTATATTATATTATTCTTCGCCTTATACGTTTGGACCACCCCCTCATACATCACTCTGGTGCCGGACCAGGAGATAGATTGGATTTCTACATTTAACAAAGCCACACCTTTTGACGAGGAGCTATACTAAATTATTATTAAATGTATCAACACCGAGATGCCCTACTATCTACCAGGTTCATCTCAGTGGTGCCGTGACCAGGAGCTATACTAAATTATTAATACATAATTCCACTTTAATACGTTAGGAATGCCCACTATCTAGCTGGATCATCTCAGTGGTGCCGGTGACCAGACAGGAGCGTATTCATTTGCATAGTAAAAAAAAAAAAAAAATCATTTTGGTTTAGTTAATATTATAAATGAAAGAAAATATTTGATTATAAAAGCGGTTTTATTTAAACAATTGCGGACCACGGTCCGTGACATCAAAGAAAAAAGATTGAGCATTTATGTGAACCACGTACTGAGATTTGTAGACAAACGTGATACTAGGTATTAGAAATTTCCTAAGGTTGTTTGTCATATAGACAGTTGGCATTTTTATTATTTAATATTTTGTGAACGAAAATTATTGTAGTAATTTTGGTCCTTGTGATATATTAGTTCGATTTTGGAATGCCTGTTTCTTTGTAAAAGTATTGCTCCATTTTATAGAATATGTGATTTATTTCATATCTCATTCATTTTATGTGGTTTGAATTCAAATGATTCACATTTGAAAAATATTTTAATAATTGTTTGAATGCGATCTCACAAGTAAGCCACCGTCACAATCTAAAAAAGACCGTCGGGATTTGCGGATCGCAGTATAACAAATATGTAGTTAGGATTCAAACGATTCACGTTTGAAAGGTTTTAATTATTGCATTTGTTTTCTCGCAAGTATACCACTGTCACGGCCTGGGCCATCGGGATTTGCGATCGCAGTGTAACAAATATGTAGTTGAGATTCAAACGATTCACATTTGAATGGTTTTAATTATTGCGTTTGTGTTTGTGTTTCGCAAATATACCACCGAACACGGCCAAAGCCGCCGGGTTTGCGAGCGCTGCGTGTTAGAGAGACCGGCGACGGTTTCCCTATAAAACGCGAGCGGACACGTTTCGGCACAAGCGTGGAAGATGCGGCAGAGACCCAAGACGTTTGAGCATTTAGCGTTTGATAAGTTTGACTATCGCGGTCGGGCGTATATGAACAGACTGTTTGCTTCGCGGATGTGGACAGGTCGCGCCCGAAGAAATGGAAAGAAATATAGACTTGGAATGCGGGCAGATCACCGCGACAGATTTCAGCGCGCGCCACGGAGGGTTTATGATAGCTTAAAATTCGGTTTTAATTTAATCTCTTATATTAATATAAACTAATAATTAACCCACGCTAGATAAAATCTGTTCAGTGGCAAATATTTTCGCTTACGAGTTATGCAATAGTAATTAATAATAATAGCAGAAAAATATAAAAGTAAAAATAAATATAAAAACCGGATAAAAATTTAGTAGAAAATATAAACACGAGAATATATGAATCTAAAAGAAAAGAAGATATAAAAACGAAAACTTTTAGTATACGGGTACACAAGAATTATATTAAACGGATTTTGCCATGTGAACATTTGATATATATTTTATTTTATAAAAAAAAATTATAAATCCGATGTTTTATAATATTTACTTTTCTCTTTCGGTTATGTACTTTTATGATACAAATGCAAAAAATATTTTAATAACTATCCGTCTGGTTTCATAATTAAAAATTAATATAAATTAATTTTAATAAAATTAAGGTTAATGTAAATTAAATAAATCCACACTTGTTATATATTTGTCTTATGGATATTAAAAAGGGTTTCTATATTTGAAAAAAAAAAGATCTTTAAATTCAGCTAAATTTTTACAGATAATAATTACACAAAAAATTTATTGATTATAGTATTCTTACAAATCTACTTATATTATTTGATAACTTTCACGTGCATGTTTCGGAGATACCTTTTTATCGTCAAGGTGTTATATTAAAAATTGTCCTAAAAAAATAAAATGTCAATCTACAATGTTGCTGAATTAATTGAAAAAAAATAATAATTTCCTTCATTGATTTATTATGGTTCTTAATTATTCTAATTATCTAAATGTGTTCTTAATTGTTATACACAGTTATATACGGTTATGGTTATTCAAACTAATTATAATTTCTTTGTTGTATGCAGGATTGATAGACTTGTTCGTAATATAAACACAGACGCGTATTGTTGCACGAAATAATTATTTGAGTTTCTTGTTTTGATCTAAAATTATTTTGATTTGAATTACAAGAATAAAATTACTTCCATTTTTATTTACAAGACGGCCTGGCATATGAATTAAAATGGTCATACTACCGCCATCTAGCGGAAATCAGAGAAAGTTTTGAGCCTTCGCTAGTATTAGTCTATAGGAAGCGGTAATAGAGAGCGCAATATATATATACTCTTAGTAACGAATAA
>JADDOH010004371.1:0-32289 GCA_016648135.1 Agrypnia vestita
TTTTTTTTTATTTTATTAACGCGCTACACGGCTTTTACAAACAAATAGGTAAAATGTACATACGTCATTTAAAAATAATAATGACATAAAGTTTAAGATTTGGTAACATCCACTTAAGACTTCGCCCCCTCTCACTCCCACTCCCTCGTAAATTTTTGATCGTTCTGTAGACGAGTTAGTGCATGCTAGTCTTTGACAAGATTAACACGCATTTGATAAATATTGGTGAAAGGTTATCAGTACCATGGTTGTGGTGTACAGTGTTGTGAATATAGAAGTGTTATGTTGACCCTGACGAAGAGACAGCTATGCCTCGAAACCGGTAGACCTAAAATCTGGTAGTGGTTTATACTAATTTAACTAACACTGTTATAATGTCTAACCATAAAGTTAATTCTTTAAATATTAAAAATATTAATAATATCTTCATTGTTTAGTAAAAATTTCAAAAACATTTAATAATATTTTAAATCTTAAATTACCGAGAACTTTATTTCACTACACTCCTGATAATGCAATGAATATATTTATTTCGTTGAACTGCAAATTCAACCTAAATCCAAATGCTTAAATTTCAAAACCCACGTAAATCCATTGGCTGGTTTCAAAATGTACTTTTTAAATGTTGACATAACTCACGAAATACAAAAATTTCATTTACGTTATATTATTAGAATGTTTTATTTTTAAGGATTTATTAATATTTCATTTTATCCTAGTTACAAACAAGGTATAAAAGATTTTTCTTTGAAAGCAAATTTATTAAAGAAAGACATGCAGAATGTTAGTAAACTTAGTAAAAACCACTGGTAGTGGTTTTTACTAAGTTTGCTAACATTATGTTATTATGTCTAACCGCAAAGTTAATACCTTAAATATTAATTATTAATAAAAATAAAAATTATTAATAAAAAATATTTTAGCTGCCACCGGGATTCGAAACCAAATTACCTAGTTTTCCGGGCAGGTGTGTTACCAATTACAGCACATCCTGTATCTGTTAGTCTAATTTATTAATTGATTAACAAATATTATCCATTTTTAGAGCTATCTTGATTTGCCTAAAAAAAGTTTATGGCATTAGGTACGTTTACATATTAAATCACTCATATGTCTCGCGATACTAGGTATTAGGTATACTTCATAAGTAAACAAGCGATAAAAATTCGATCATCATCTTTCTTAGTTTAATGCCTGTGGCATTGTAGTATAATATTTGATATCTAATTGAACGTTTCGGCGTTAACTTTGTGGAAATACATTTTTATTCTCTTTATATTAACTCGTGGCGTCTGCTTGCTTGCTTGCCGGCTTGCCGTCGAAAAAATTTTGGATCTATTTTTGGCCCTTTTCCCGTGATCCAATCGAGCTGAAACTTGGCAAGTAGACTCGTGGCGACGATCAAGAAGATCTATCAAATTTTCTTAAAAAATAAAAAATTACACTATAATTTCGGATTTTTAGAAATTTTAATAGTTTTTTCAAATTGGAATCATTACAAAAGTTTGATTACTAGCGAAGGCGGCCCGATAACGTCGCGGAATATTTTCTTAATTTGAATTACTCCGTCGGTATACATAATAGGTACTTTGCTTCGGATTTCAAAAATTTAAATTGACTGACAAATGTTTTTAGAATTTAATCTTTAAAGCATGAAGTGTCTTATCAAAGCTCAAAACATCTGATATTTTAGAAATATATTAAATTCCTGTAAGTTTAGTGTTATGTTCTATGTTTTAATTCGTCTTTAATTGTTGTTATATTTTGCAAAGAAAGGGAGTATAATAAAAACTTGGTTTTTATGGGTTAGTTTTACTCCCTTTCTTTTAATTCATAGCGTCTGCTTGCTTGTCTGTCGAAAAACTTTGGATCAACTTTTAACCCTTTTCCCGTCATCCAATCAAGCTGAAACTTTTCAAACAGACTCGTGGCAACGATAAAAATGATCTAACAAATTTTCGTTTTAAAAAATTAATAATTATAGTATAATTTTGGATTTTTCGAAATTTTTTATTACTCGCTTTCGTAGCGTCGTCTGACTCGAGCCGAACGCGTAGGGCAAGCGCCAAACCTATTTCCACTAGTAAATAAGAAAGGGAGAATAATAAAAAGTTGGTTTTTATTGGTTCGTTTTTTAAAACATGTGTAGTGTAACAATTCTCAAATATAAAATAGTGGAAAAAAACAATGTTCACTGTTTTATTTCATAATTTTTCATTTTATATCTATTCGTTCCTCTAACCAAATACGATTATATAGAAAATAAAGACACCCTTATCCCTTTCCTGAATCCTACAATAGAGTAATTTCACATTTTACAGATATCTATGATATAGATATATATTAAATAGATTCAGAAAAATAAATTATATTTTGTAACTCAGTATGTATGGTATGGGATAATATTTTCATTCATAATTTTAATAATAAAAATCTTTAAAAAATACGATTCCATTAAAACGCGATATGATTGGTCGTGACGTCACTTAGCAGGAATTATATATAAAGCATATGGTGTTTTTCACTGTAATTTGTTTCGTTTCTATGGCCACTGTTCGTCTTCTTTTTTTTTTACTCGTGTTTATATAGATTTTGCGATGTTTATGAGCTATTTTAATGAAATAAATGATCTAAAAACCCATTCCAAATAATGGAGGACGGATTTTCCCAAGGAAAATCCGATAGCTTATCGAAAATTGATCCCTTAATGTTGGTTTCATTTTTCTCTAATAATATGAAATATACAAGTGCAGAAATTCGAGGTACCAAAGCTGAAAGGTAAGAAATTAATATAAATAACTTATAAAATATTAATCAATAATACAAATTATCGATATTTTCACTTTCACGATTCGAATAATGGGTATCTTAAAACATTAACATGACAAGTATCATTCTTACCTTATTTGTTAATTTGAGATTGGAAAACTACATAGTTTTCTACAAAACTACATTAGAACATTCTAATTGGACATTATGTTTTGTAGAAACCGAATGAACGCCTAAATACGAGAATTTTTTGTTACGTGTTAAACGTCAGATGGTCAGATAGACAATTTAAACATGACGTCACTTGTGAAAATGAATGTTTTGGCGGAAGTTTAAAAAGGTAATTTTCAAAATTTGTTTCATAAACGTGTTTTCTAAACCAAAGTTAAGATTTTTCTATTTAAAAGATGTAATATTACCCTATAGTGATTTATGATGATATTAGAAATATAAATCATTTTAAATCAATGTTATATATGATAGCATCTTTCAGTTATTTAGTATTACTATTAATTTTATAGAGACACATAAATTCCCTTTGTTTTGTCACAATTCGGACTTCCTGACCATACAATGCAGACGTCTTTAATAACGTTCCAAGAAAGAGTGTTTCGATTACTCGATGGGCCATCTTCAACATGAATGTAGAGGTAAAGTATGTTGTTAGTCGCATTCTTTGAAGGCATTTTGAAACCGGTCGACATCAACGTGCTTGAACAATCTATTTATCACCATAATTAATTTATGAAGTTATACTTTTTTGGCGCACTTAGGGTAAAAAAATTATTGTGGCGAAAGTTGCGCATGCGTAGAGTGCTACTATTTTTCGCTACTATTTTTGAATTAACATTATAATTCCCTTTCCCTTTCCTAGGAGTTCTGTCTATTGTATCAGTTTTTCTCCTCTTTTTTCATACATGTATCATTCTGTTTATTTTCATTTGCATCTTTCTGTCTTTTTCTTATGTAATTTTATATTCTGTCTCCGTCTTTTCATTTAATCATACTTTAAACATTCATCTAATATCATCTCTCATGTAATATTTTTGATTATAAATACATAATTGAATTGAAAGATTACTAGTATTTGTCGAATTGGACTTGAATAACTGATTTGTATTTGTATGTATATGTTTTATTATAATATGACTTTCAAAGCTTTTCACTCTACATTATTACTTTATTTGTTTTTAAATTTCTATTTTATTATGTTTTTCTTATGCTTCTGCTTATTATATACTTGCATTTTACTTAATATTATATTTATCTTTATATATTTGTATCTACATTTTAAGTATTTTCTTTTCTTTTTATGTCATTATTATGTTTACATGTTATTATTTTTTTCTCTTTAAACTTTATATTCTGTTAATGTTTACTTACCTATCTGTTGTTAAAGCCCTATAGGGCGTTAATTAATAAATAATTAAAAATATATAAAAAAATTAATTGTTCAAAAATATGTGGGGTATTTATGGCATCGGTGCGAAGGTTTGAGGTAATCTAAATAAACAATTTGCCATTAACATCGTTAGCAGACTCCATCTGCCGGCGGCCGTGTCTGGCGGATGACGTCATTACCCGCTGCAGGTTTATCCTATTAGTCTCCTGGCTCCGGACCTGCCTGCCACCCTCGTCAGGTGAGCGAGACAGCTAATCACTTCTTCCACTCTCCGCGGAAACTTTTATAATTAATGTTGACACTAATATTACACTCAAAGAACGCTAAATGCTCAGCCCGCTAGGGAGAACACAGCCCCAATCTAGATACAAGACGTGCTTGATGGCTAAATGGTTAACACAATAGTTTCGGCTACATACCAGGTCTTGCATCTCATTCTTCGAGGTTAAATTGGTACTGGAAGACGAAGACATCTTGGCAGAAGACTATAGGGTTCGGGAAATCCACGATACAAATATTGCAACAAGGAAAATAATGGTCCCCTTAGAAGCCTCAACAATCGTCGAGCTTGCATGCGAAGATGTATGAATGTAGATGAAGCGAAAGTTGTATGTCAGGACAGAAGAGTATGGCGCTCTATCCTCTCTGCCTACCCCCACGGGGAAACGGCGTGATGGTAAGTTAGTTAGTCAGCTAGCAAAAAAATGATCGCCAACATGGTTATGAACTGATGTGAGAAATCTATCTAAAACTATACAGGGTGCACTACGAGGAATTTTTCTTTTTTCAATTTTTAATAGAAAATATTATTTACACTTTGAGCGAGATAAATGACACCATAGTTGAATGCCCTAGGACTAGAAACCGTAAACCAAAGAATAATATATAATGTAATGGTGCAAATATTTAAAATTAAACAGGGATTAGTACTCAAATACTTTGATGACAGGATGAATCTGAATAAGGATTTTCATTCTTACAATACAAGAGGAAGCGACAACATAAGACCACCAAAGAAAAAGAAAAACACCTCACTAAATTGTATGATTTATACAGGTATAAAAATGTTCGATAGTCTGCCAACGGAAATTCAAAACACGGAGAATATATAAGGAGGTTTAAACTGGAGTGCAAAAATTTTATTGTAAAAACTGATTAGATGGAATGGAATATGTCTAAGCGAAATCATATATTAGCCCACACAACATTATGTGTGGAACTAAATAATTAAGATTTTCATACTTATTTTCAGAGACTTATTTTTAGGTCCATTCTGCTGCACACGAAACCAAGTGGTTGTTGCAGAGTGACCGCCGACAACCTCTGTTGATTCAGGGTCCCGCAGTTTTCGGTTGTCACATGGAAGTATAATTGTATATGAAAGTAGATTGTTATTCACAATACGAAAGTAAATTGTTATATACAATGTGAAAGTAGATTGTTATATACAATGTGGATCCTGATAATTATTTCACTCTATCTTAAACGTCCTCGGACGCAGTGTCGCCTGTAGGAGACAAATCGACAGTTGGAAAAAATCTCTCACATCAATGTTTAGCATTGTGTCCTTTTACAAATCAGTTAAATTAACCATCAATAAATATTATTAGTGGTGTTCTTCTTATTCTTCCTCGGCCTTTTTCCCTCCTGCTAGACGTAGGCCTCTCCACTCATCTCTGTTTCTCCCCCTTCGCATCCAGGTTCTTCCTGCTTGCCCACCTTTTGGGAGGTCTTTTGATGCTTCTATTTTCATCCAGGGCCTCCACTGTAAGATTCTGACACTGCCATTTTAATTTCGCAATACGGTCCATAATATCGGCAACTTTTGTTCGGCGTCTTATTTCTTCATTTCTGATTTTATCTCGAAGCATCTGCCTTTCCATGACTCGCTGCGCATACTTTAATTTGTGTATGCTTTTTTGTTAGTGTTGCTGTTTCTAGGCCATATTTAACATCGGTAGGATACATATGTCGAACATCTTTCTTTTCAGGCTTACTGGGATTTCTTTATTTTCAAACAAGTGTTTCAATTTACCAAAGTCCAGCCTAGACCTATTCTTAGTTTTCTTTTCCCAGCTTTATCCTATAACCAAGGTACACATATTCGCCAACTATTTCTATTTTCTAATTATTTATTGCTAATTTTTTTTTTGGATGTTGTTAAAATTTTTGATTTTTGTATGTTCATTTCCAAACCCCTTGCTTTTAATGCTTCATGCAATATAGTGGTACTTATTTTGAATCCTAAATTTGAAATATTTTAAGGACGATAAAAAAAATTTCGTTAAATATGAATCAAAGGACCAATTTTGATTATTCTTTGCGTCCAACGTGTTCTTCTTGTTACAAATTGCGTGTTAAATTTGAGTGTGACAAATTTGCACAACTCTTTCGAGATGTATGGCGGACAGACTATTCTTATATTTAACTCTCAAATACTTCATTTGGAAGTAGGGCGAGAATGGGCGGATTCATCATACCTTGCCTGCTACGTGCGGATGAAAAAACCGCTAGTAACCAATAGAGAAACTGATCTGCAGTGCCTGGTGTCCAGGATATCTTTGTATGCATGGATTACGAACTTCTGCTGAATGTTAGCTAGCAATTCAAAAGTAATGGTGTTCGAGAGAGACAGATGAGTGACGTAATTGTAAATAACGAATGCCTAGAACAAGTGAAAAGGTTTTTTAATTTGGGAAGAATGTTTTCTTGGGAGGGCAAGGCTGAGAAGGGCGATATTGAGAGGGTGACTGCGGAAAATAAGTTAAATGCCCTAAATGCTTTTACGGCCAATAGGAATTTGTCACATGAAGCAAGACCAGCAGTTCATAACGGAATCAACTCTAATAAAGAAAGGATTATTGAGATGGTTAAGAATATATATGAAGCGAATGTTGAAAGTAACAGGATCAAAGGTAGGAGAAAAATGTTAGAGGATGGCCCTGTTTAAAACTGTAACAACAGCAGAAAATTTGTATTTCTGTGGCCGAAGATAGGATACTACAAGATGGCCTCCCAGAGTTCTGAAATGGAGACCTTGGGAAAATAAAAGAGGCATCGGAAGACCTCAAAAGAGATGGGCCGATGATATTGTCGCTGTGGGGGGAAAGAAATGGCTACAATTAGCCAACAACAGGGAAGAATGGAAAAATAAGGAAAAGGCCTATATCCAGCGGTGGAAAGACGTAGGCTGATGAAGAAGAAGAAGAAGAAGTGGCCGAAGCAAAAGTGGTGTGCCAAGAAAGAAGAACGTGGCATTCTGTCCTCTCTGTCTATCTCTGCGGGGAAATGGCGTGATGGTTAGTTGGTAACTCTTACAGAATAGATGCCTATTGGAAACCGAATCGTCCCGGGTGATTTTTTCATGTGTGCAAAAAAGTAAGATTTTGGGCCAATTTACCAACTCTTTATTATATCGATGGCAAATAAGGGTCTTCTTCGGTCACAGTTTTTGATCACCGGTTATTGGACATAATTAAAGGGCGTCATGTCGTTGGTGGACACGGCCTGCGAAGGGCGCGGACTAGGGGCGGCTGAGGGCAGAGGAGCCTCCCTTCATTAGCGAGGGGTGATGAGCACAGGGGTGGCGGCCATCCGAGTAATTACCGGAATCTCTTTATTTACCCGGAGGCCCTTTCCGATAATCCGTTTACCCGCCAAATTTCTAACAGCTGGGATTTTTCTCCGGGAAAACAAAAAATATATTTCATCAATTGACATGGAAGTTACTTTGTGCTGCATCGTGATTCTTTCAAATGAACACAACTCTGTAATGTACACTAGGGTGCTTCAAAAATGTGTGGATCCCGACTCATGTCGGGGTCACCAATGTGGAGGTGGATGAGCCCTCCGGTTTAGGATGAGTTGAAGCGGTGTTGATGATGTAAAGTCACGGTGGTTTTACAGAATTTATTGAATTGCAAAAGTAAAAGCTATAAAGAATACAGTAGGTACAAAGGTTACAAGTGAAAGCGTGACGTTCGAAGATATGACGACGAGGGCTTCCGCTATACGAGCCGTTCGATGGGGAAGTGAGATAGTCTGCTCTGTAGCCTACCGTTTTTATACTTGTTGTGGACAAAGGACTCGGTGTATTATGACTTCGTCTTACTCGGCCGCTCGTGTGGGTAATATTTAGTCTGGTCAGCAATGTGAGTTTATCTGCTCTTCATGCCCTCTAGCAATTCGCGCATTTGTCCGCGTTCGTTGCCCTTGCTTCCATTGTTGTTCTTTCCTGAATTCAGCGTTCTGATTTCGACGTTGTACCGAGAGCGACGGCCTTTCGTGTTTAGGTGCTGATGTACTCGGTACCTCCTTACTCGTGTATATGCATGCGTCTTTGACCGCCACATATGTATGAAATTTTTAACCACAATAAGAGCTTTTTTGAGGGTTGTTCGCCTCGCAGAAACTTCCAATCCTTGATTTTCGAGGGCAGTGACCATCCTCTGTTTAATTCCCAAGAAAACTTCATCATCAGATGTATTAAAGTATGCAAAAGCAACAAGCTCTTCAGACAGATACCAAAAATATCATTTCCAAGTATTTTACATACTCTTTCACTTGTAAACGCCATTTATATGGCACGATCGTAAATTCAGCCTATGATCAAAATATACGTTTTTTCTAGTAATACTCTAGTTGTGATACTAACACGTTTAAACACGCTTCGTACTGTAAACTTAACCCAATCCACCCTAACTACCCACACTTACTCAATCGCAAGCATATATGAAAAGACCTATGCGAGATATATACACTCATAGAAAGATGCTGAGAATATAAGCCCTAGAAGAAGGAGAACATCGTGTCTAAAGAACCTGAGACAGTGGTCTGGTTAGTAATTTACAAATGTTTACGTATACATGCATACATAAATATAAAATTTATAAAACAGTATCATCTATAATAATTGTTGTATCGTTGTTTTTTTGTTTGCTAGGGGATTTGATTGTGCAAGAATAATTCGTGTGTAAAATGTGCCTTAAATAGACGCAAGGGGGACATTCTTCTGCTCTGATTAAATCCCCTCTCATAAAAACGGGATTTTGTTCATTTCTTTACAATTTGATACTCTGTTACAGAATGTTAAAAAAAAACATATTATTGCTAGGTACATATATCCCAAATTAAGTAAAGACAATTATAATTAAGTGTACATCAGTATGAACAAAGACATGTATTCATATATGTATTAACAAAGTTAATGGTAAAATTAATGTTCTTTAACGACATCAGTCAACGCTGAGAATATCTGTAATTTGTGCATACTCGTTTCCTAGGAAGAAAAGTCTGTTGATCGTGGAGTATTTTTGGTGAGAAGTGTTGATGCTTGTGATCACAACTAAAGTCCGTTGAATGGATAGGGCACAGGAAGAAGAAAAATACTACTTTAGAATATTAGGATATAGAGATATAGTCATATTGGACATTAGTAATTTTCACTTAATGTTGCCAGAAGAAGAAAAAGAATTTTTTTAAATTCTACAATATTTTTGAAAGTTTTAACTCAAATCCGTTCTCTCAGAAGAACTGGGCGCAAGTTCAATTAACGAATAAAATTAAGTCGCGCCGCTAACTTTGTAAACTCTTTGTAAATCACTCAATGTAGACGGAAAGTTGCGCGCGAGGATTGAACAATAAATGTTGGCTGGAAGTGGCTTGTTAATGGAAGGCGGAAACTTTTCGGCCAACCCCAAAGTCGAGGCGGGGTGGTCGCGCACCCCATTTATTGGATCGGAGACAATCAAATGTCGCTCTGACGGCCCAAGTCACAACTCGACCACTATTGATCTTCCAACTTCTCAAGTTGCCACTGAACCGAACCGCCTTATAAAAAGTTTCACATTAATAACGAACTAACCCAAATATGTATGTATAACCCAGAAACATAACAGTTGGTAAATTGCATATCACTTGAATACATACCACAACTGCTCAGCATCATTATACATTGAGAGGTGTCAAATGGTTTAACGAGCTACCTGTTAAAATGACGATGGAAAAAAATTATGAGACCTTTAAGAAAAATATTAAAAAATACCCTCAGAGTTAATTAAATTTTCACATCAATTCGCACTGTTTCGCCTGTCTTCGATCGCCCGTTATCCGTGGCTAAATGATAAAATAAGAACTGTCCATGCTTTGGATTTTTTAAATTTTCTCGTATATTTTCGTGCCTTCCATCCATTTCTAAATAATTGTAGAATTTTTAGATTGTTCGGAAAACTTCTATTATGAGCGGTTCCTCTAGATGTAGCGTTTTTGAAATAAGTCTACATGTAATCGGGTCTATTCTCATTAATAATCGTGTCTCGACTGCTATGTAACATTTTACAATCGTCATTTAAACTTTACCGTTTCATGGCACATAATAGAGTGCGTTGACCTTATACAACTTACTGATTTATAACAAAATTCTTTATTTTATTTTATTATATTTTTTCATCTTATCAATGACTTAAAGTGTATTTTGTTACATGTAATTTTATAAATTGTTTTACATTAAACTTAAGTAGATACCTGTAGGATCTATCTATCGGGGTTATTAATGACCTATTGAGAATATGCAGAAAAAAATATATATTAGGTAATTAAATTAGATACGATCTGGCACGATCAGATAAACCAAATATTGGCCCAGTTAAGAGCTTCTAGAAACGAAGAGAAGAAGTAAATGAGAAGATGAATGAATATGGTCAAGGTAGAAATGGTGTTCCAGGTTAGAAGAGTGTGGCTTTCTATACTCTCTGCCTAACTTTTTGGAGAAATTGTATTATGGTTAGTTAGTTAAATTAAATCAAATTAATTTCTGTTCCTAAGGCAGGAGCACCTCGACTAACAGCAACCTCAAATATTTATTAAATATGTATGGCGGCACACTACCGCCATCTATGAAAATGAATAAAAACATATAATTGACCAAACACATACACATTCCTTACTTGTATTTACTAATTAATAAATATATATTAGCTTTTCTTTTGATATTAATTTGCTGTCGCTGCTCAATTGATATTTTTAATTGTGAGATATCAAATGTTACACATCACGTGCGACTACTGTAAGGCTCGCTCGTTTTTTTTTAAGAGTTGATGTTTCCTCGTATACATGACATGTGTACACTGCGTCAAATCTGCTCGAGTGCTCGCTTTAAGCCATGTATTCACTAGGGGACAAATCGCGAAACATTCCGCGCGCCATGTCGCATCAACATCTACGTTCATGTTTCGGGGACAATGACGCGGTCATTTGACTTGTACAGTTGCCGGCAAACTTCTTGAAATTTTTTGGCGTAGTGGGGGAATGCGCAGAAGACAAAATTTGGGTCTCTTTGGTAGAAAAGTACATGCGCAAACTTCCCCCCACTATGCCGTAAAATTTCAAGATGTTTTTCGGCTACTGTACACATTGGGACTCACATATCACTTATCGCGGAAATGTCGCCCGATGAGGATATGATGACAGCTGCGTATCTATTTATTTTAAAGAGTTTATCGAAACGTTATAGTAGAAAAAGATGGTGGGTGCGAAATTATTTACTGCAAAGAGAAAGAAGGATGTATATTCTAAGCGATCTTCGAATGTCTGACGGATCTTTTGTCAATTTCACTCGAATGACAACAACTGATTTTGACAATTTATCACAAATAATCGGGCCTTCCATAGCCAAGGAACGCTGTTGGCCCTCACATCATTTTATTTTTATATTCACGGTTTGAAGTGTCCCACAAAATTGTACGGCTTTGGTAGAGCGCGATGAGTTAGAGAACAATTTCGTTTCCCCACATTAATGTCATGTTGACGGATACAGCGCATGCGCATTCACTTGTAAACATACCACGTGGTGCTGACGCGCAGCGCAATGTCGGCGTGAGCTCGCTCTGGCACCGTGCGCATGGCAACGTTGCCGCGGCACGTAGAAATGCCCCGCTAAACGTAACTTACACTCTATGCCGCGCGTGATGTTGAGGGACAATCTGTCCCTTAGTGAATACATGGCTTTACATGGCCCTGGGTGTAATGGCACACATCGGTATTGCCAGACTCGCCTCCCCCCATCCGAGACGTGAGTAATGACACCTGCCCCAAATGAACATGCAAATCAAGAAGTTATTCCCTCACTCAGTCGGGTGCCTGACAAGTAGGGCGACCCCGGCTCGGCTCCCGATGCGGGACACCGAAAAGTGCTTCATTTTTTATATTTACTTTCCGAAGCCGATCATTAATCAGCCTTCCCAGTCGAATACCCTTCCAAACCAAGGAATTTCTACGATTTCTGATGAAATTTGCAATGGAGCAAAAATCAAACGACTTAGGCCCGAATTCAATACTTAGATAAAGATTAAAGTACGATTTAAAAGTATTATTTTGTACTAAAAATTACGCCGTACCTCAACCATCTTAAATCATTAATAAATCAATAAATATGGGCCATAGTGAGGTCTGCGTAGAAAATTTACTTGAATTTTATGGGTACACCGAAATACACTGGCTTCTCACACCGAGGGTTCCGGGTTCGATTCCCGGTGACGTCACAATTAATCGTTTTTTTGTATAGTGCTTCGCTTCTGTAATTGGGCCTCTTGGCCTGTTGAGGCGTAAAATTAAAAATAAAAATAACCAAGGGTTGCACCTCTAAGGCAGCCTCTACAAACCCATCATCTCACTTTCCTTAATCGTTCAGTTTAAAAATCATATCACAAATGCTGTTCTGCTATCTTTGTGAATAAAGCATGACTTTTGTTATTTCTAATCTAGCCACATAAGCATTTATCACCCCAACTAACGAAATTTTTGTCAACTGGCGAAGTTTGGTATTTTCCATTAATGAAGACAAATTGAATAAGAAGAAAGTTAATGAACTCGTGTCATAATTGCCACCTTTTCGTTTTAAGCACGTGTATAAATAAATAAATAATAATAATAACGTCGGGGCCCTGGAAGAAGGAGGACTTCATGGCTGAAAAACTTGAGACAGTGGTTTGGCCAGTCTACTGTGGAGCTGTTCCGGGCCGCAGTAAACAAAGTCCGCATAGCCAACATTATAGCCAGCGTCCGTTAAACGGACAGGGCATGAGAAAAAGAAGAAGAAGATAAATAAATATTTGACTTTTAAATATGGATATTGCTGTGTTGGCTATGATGTTTCAATATAAAATTGACATCAACTCTCTATTTAGTATGAAGCGGCCATATACTTGGACTCATACTTGGTGGTTGATTGCTGCCTTTGATTTGTCTTTGCTTTTAAAGATAATTTGGAAATATGATTTTAGAAGGGATATAGCTATATTTCCTATAAAATCTTGAAATCATTACATTCGAAATTAGTAATCCTTGGAGATTTTTTTCTGATTTTTTTTTTGCATTACAGATTGCTCCATTTACAATGCAAGTATATCTTGGACCTAAACGGAGGCGATCCGCTGCTTGATGCATTCAGTGCTATCATTAAATACGTCGACATGATCGCTCAGTTCATTTAGGAGTTGCACACTACGCATTATTTTTTATTTTTATTTTTATTTTTATTTTTATTTTTATTTTTATTTTTATTTTTATTTTTATTTTTATTTTATTTTATTTTATTTGGGAAACTTACAGTAGGTACAATTTTAATTTTTTTTATATAATGTCAAAAAAATATTCGTGAGTATGACCAGTAAAGTTTCCTCGAAGCTGGTAATAAAAAAAATAAAAAAAATAAATAAAAAACAATGATAAAGAATATGTGATAAATAATAAATATTAAAAGATTTAAATTATAATAATGCATAAAATGGGAGGGGTGGGGAGAGGGAGGGAATGGGATTCAATTAAAGAAGTATCAAATCAATAGTCATAAATGAGATTACGGAGTTTCATTTTAAATAAACGCAAATTGTCAGTAAAAATGTCTAGATTATTGTAGAATTTAACATATTGTATTTTGAGGTGCAACGAGTTACAAAGCAGTTATTTAAGTAGTTAGTCCTACCAAATTATGGTGTGCTTATTCATTATATCCGTTCTGCATTTTGGGACATGAAATAGCGCGATTTCAAATAATAAATTACTGATGGCCCAACATATTTCTCAACACCTGTTAAAATCACATCACAAAATTGAAGCCTCAACTAGTACTGTAAATGCGCGCATGAAATGGAACTTGGACACGTGGTCACCGCGGCTGCAGAGTTCTCAATCAGATGTACCCACCCTCAGTTATTCCAGCCCCGGGAGGTGAAAGGGGATGAAAAGAGAAGGAAAGCGACTGATTAATGCCATATCCGGGTTTCCACTCAGCCGGAAGGGCGCGTATTTGCACCTGAATGTGCACCGTACCAAATATCGCCCCGAAAATAAACCAATGACAGAGGAACGAATCCGCGGTGAAAAGGAACCACTCCCTGTAATGTTGAAAACAAAGTCATAAAAAACTAACCAAGTTTTTATTATACTCCCTCTCTCATTCACTGGTGGAAACAGGTTTGGCGCTCAACCTACGCGTCGGGCTCGAGTCGGGCGATGCTACGAAAGGGAGTTATAAAAAGTTTCTAAAAATCCAAAATTATACTGTAATAATTAAATTTTTCTTAACGAAAATTTGTTAGATCGTTTTTGCCGTCGCCATGAGACTGCCTGCAAAGTTTCAGTTCGATTGGATCACGGGAAAAGGGTTAAAAATCGAATCAAAGTTTTTTCGGCAGACAAGCATTGCTAATCAAACTTTTCTAATGATTCCAATTTGAAAAAACCAATAAAATTTCTAAAAATCCGAAATTATACTACAATAATTACATTTTTCTTAACGAAAATTTGTTAGATCATTTTTATCGTCGCCACGAGACTGCCTGCAAAGTTTCAGCTCGATTGGATCACGGGAAAAGGGTTAAAAATCGATCCAAAGTTTTTTCGACGGACAAGCAAGCAAGCAGACGCTACGAGTTAAAAGAAGGGGAGTAAAAGTGTGTCATTCATTTATGCAGAACATCATTCTTGACCTTTCCTCTCCGGTGCTTTAAACTGAATTGACATTGTCTCATTAACTAACTAATCATCACGCCGTTTTCCCGCGGGGGTAGGCAGAGAGGATAGAACGCCATATTCACACCAATTTTGCTTCGACTACATTCGTACACCTTCTCATGCAGGCTCTACTGTTGTCGAGGTTTTTAACGGGGCCATCCTCCAATATTTGTAGTATTTGATCATGCCAGGTCTTTCGCGGACGCCCTCTATTTCTAATGCCTTCAACACTCGCCCCATACATTTTCTCAACCATCCTTTCCTCGCTCGTGCGTTCCACATGACCAAACCATCTCAGCGCTCCTTTCTGTATTCTGTCCGCCGCGCCTTTTCCGTCGTGTCAGTTCGGTAAAGCAATTTGATCGACCGATCATCCGCGTAGTGTGTTTGATAAGCGCATATTGTACGAGAAGAACCGTAGCAGCGTTCCGCGACTGAAAAGATGCGGTGGAAGATGTGATTAGTGTCGCGCCGGCCTAAATAATAAGTGTTTATTTATTTATAAAAATAAAGAACGAAAAATGATTTTATAATATAAAAAAGTTACGGACGTCACACGAGGTTACGACAGATAGACGGACGGATGGACGGACAGATAACGAAATTATTTTAATTGGGATTTTGTTAAAAGTCTTAAAGGTTAAAAAAAATATTTTTTTTTTAAATGTTTCTAAAACCCACAAATGTGCTTTAAAAATAAATTGTGAAATTAACGTTCTCTCCCTGATTTTGAAGTCTGCCGCTTGCATTCACCCATGGCTTCTAGAATCTATTCGAAGTTTTCTTAAAAATATTAGTAAGTACAATTTCTGTAAAACCATAATCTGAGAAGCTACGATGTAAAAATTTTCAGTAAAAAATTAATATGCACATATTGTGAGTATCAAAAAACAAAAAAATAGCTATCTGCGCTGATCTGTATTCATATTTATTCGACTTGCATTCCTGCCCTCGGTCAATTGAAAAAAAATAATAACAATAATAATAACATTCTTCCATTCTAGCTATGTCGTCAAAATATTCGCTATAACTTTATAAACTTAAACGCTTGACGCTTGTCATATTAACAATAAATAAATATTCACGACTATTGACCAACATTAGGTCCGATTATTTTCATTCCAATTCGTAAGTTGTCAAAACTTTCGATTTGTTTGAGTTTTACGCGTCATCTTAACCTGGAAATTAATATCCATCAAAGTTATTAGAAAATATAAAATAGATTCAATATATTATTTCATTAAATGTAATTTTTTAAGTTACTCGAATATTCAATAATGTACATATAACATTTTTACACATTAAAATATATCTAAATTTAGTTTAAAATAATCTGTACACCTATCTTCTGTCTTTCTGTTTCCAATTCTTTAAAAAAAATCATACGACTTGGTTATTTTTTGAAGCTGTCTGTGGAAAAATATTGCACTTTTCGTTGCGTTTTTGCCGCGATCATAATATATGGGTTTTTTTAAATTTCTGATGCCATGGTCACCCTATCATAATAATAATCCATTAATAAAACAATGTGTTCTTCGTTAAAAAAATATATTAAATTATCAAGAGCACAAAAAGAGCGAAAGTGTGTCAAACACAAATTTGTCTTTTGGATGTATGTACAATAATATTCGCAAGTCCGTCATCAGCAGCCGTGGCCGAGCGGTTAAGGCGTCTGACTAGAAATCAGATTCCCTCTGGGAGCGTAGGTTCGAATCCTACCGGCTGCGACATTTTTTTTATTATGTCTTATTAAATAAAACATTTTATTACTTTATTTTCTGTCGATGATTTAAGAATTCAATTTGCATAATGTTTTATAAAATAACACAATGCCTTCCTGAGTGGGTAGGTACCTCTTTAATTGAGACTTTTCTTTGCAGAGAATTTAAGTTAATTGGATATCTGACCATTTTATTCTAATGGACTCTTTTTCAAAATAGACAAAAGTATGAAATTTGGACAATATTTAAATTGGTATTCCATTTTTTTAATTAATAAAAAAACGGTTGCTTGCATCGTATATTTTTTACCGCAGTAGGTACAATAATAATGGCGTAGTATTGTAGGCTTATGTTTCAATGTGTAGATCATTTTTCCACGTACATTCGTCAAAACTCTTCCGCCGTATTTTATGCGGACGGAAAATAAAATATTCAGACCTCGAAGTGCACCCTTCCTAGTTATCCCGACCATTGTTCCTTTGTTTCATACCAATTCTACAACTTTCCTTTTTTCTTTGATAAATTTCCTCGCTTTCCGCCATGCAGTGGTGTACCGTGGCCAGTTATTCATATTTTACATAAAACACCACCTAACGGCCAAAGTATACAGCGCTGGTTGTCAATTATTGTCGCTAGGCGTTATTTATAATATAAATAAAACGATTGCTTGCAGTATGTAAAGGATGTTTTTTTAAAGGTATAGAACTTAAAAATGGAAAATGACGCTTCTAGCCATTGGCAAAAATAATTTAACACCCTTATTTAAGAACAAAATAATCACACCTTTTAGAAGTGGTCAAAAAAAATTATCACATCTTCTAGAAGTGGTCATACGTAAGTTAATAATTTATTTAGTGGAGTACTAAAGGCTATTTATTGAATTGGAAAAACAAATGCATGAAAAATTGACAAATTATTTATATCATTCTTACCAGTAACGACACAAATGCAAATGAGATTTTGGGTTGTTGGCTGTGGTTGTGTAACAGCCTTTTCCAGAATATTATCTATCCAAACTTTTTTGCTGTGTTTTGTAATAGCTCTAAGGGAAAAATAAATGCTAAGTTGAGTTATTTTATTCCATTTGGAATATAAGTTTCACAGTTTTATTGAAATGATTAAAAATATGTATAATTTGTATGAATAAAATAAAAGTACTTTAAGATGTCATGACGTTTTTTTTAATTATCAATAAAATGAGACGTTTTGATGCCTTTTCACTTTTTTTAGTTTTATTTTCGGTATTAATGTGAAATAATGTAAGTGTACTGATTTTGCTTTCAGAAAACTGGTCATTTTAGTTTTACTGTTATTTGAACAATTGAAATGCTTCCAAAGCCCAACTAATTAACAATTTTGTTCTAAAAGGTATAATTATAAAGTAATTTCACCTACATTTACAATTTTATAACAAAAGTTTTTTAATTGCTAACCAACGTGAGTCCAAGATATTCAATCAATATTTTGTCAATTTCACAGGACATCATAGAAAATTATTATATGTAGATATACAAAATTTAATAAACTCGAAATAAAGGTACTGATAATCATGCTTATTTTTGAGAACGCTTCTTAGCATGCTCTAACAACTGTACACACTTGCTCGTTATTAGCATGCTTATTTTAAAAATACTCATGAATCAGCATGCTCAAAGCCTTAAGAATACTCATGAATCAGCATGCTCGAAGCTAACAATCAAATACACAGGGTTATTACTGGCGTGCTCATGTCATAGAATAGAGACGCTCTTGTTCAAAATGAAAACTTTGCAAACTGAAACAGGAAATTCAAGTGAACCAATACATCAAAACAGTCCCCGAGTTTCCATCCGCACATTTTTGATTTTAGTTTTTATAATTTTCATTGTAAGATTTGAATCATTCATGTCTTTTAATAAAGTTTCATAAACACTATTTCTTGCTACATTATTTTTCCATTAATATTTATTCCTATAATAAGTCACGAAAAGTAATGTTTTGTAATCTCCCCAACGCGCCATATTTGTTTCATCTGTCGCGGACTGAGAAGATCGCATTGATAATCGATACTAGCCGCGAATGACCTTAGCATGCTCACAAGCAAGCTAAAAAATACCCCTTTTCGTGGTGAATGACATTAGCATGCTCATAAATCAACCGGCGGTTGATTTTTTAGCGTGCTAGTAATGAGCATGCTCATTACTAGCACGCGTAGCAGTGCGTACACACCTGCTACTAAATAGCAACGGCTCAAGAAGCTCAATACTGCGCATGCTCACGTGCTACTAATGAGCATGTGAATCAGTACCTTTAATGGCAGCTCAGTGAGGCCTGGCTTTTATGTGGTGTCCACAATTTATTTATTTTATTATTATTTGTTCACACAAAATATATTTAGAATTTAATTTGGCGATTTACAACTTAGGCTAGGCCTGTTCTAGGTAAACCTCCTCACATTTTAAAGTATTTTATGCAGTTAATATAGAAGAAAAAAGGAGAAAGAAAAAATAATAATGAAAGATAGACATTAAAAAATACAACTAAATATAAAAACATAAAAAGCATAAATTAGTATATGATAAAATCAAAAATGATATGCAATGTTGGAAAACACTAAAAGATAGGAATAAGAAATAAAGTTACAATGTAAATTGATTTCAGACCAATTTGTTATATAGGCACCGTAAAAACTCTTTCTCGTGTTCTCTCGTCCATTCAACTAATTTTTTTTTTAAAGAGACTTTGTGATGGAATTTGTTTTGTCTTAGAGTCCAGGAGGTTGAAATTTTTCGGTGTTATATCCAGAAAAGTGTATTTGTCCAAATTAAGTCTTCATATGAGGCACTTATATTTTATGTTGTGGTTCTTGTGAAGTAATTGGTGTGTTGCAGTGTGTTGTGTTGCAGTATCACTGCGATAAAAAATAATTACAGTTCTACCATAATGTTGTTATATATTAGGACAGCTAAATGCTTCAAAAAGTTTCTTTGTTGGATGTTAAAATGGTTTTCTTGATATAACTCTTATTATGAATTTCTGAGCTTTGATTAGAGGATCGAAAATATTTCTTGTGGCACTTCCCCAGCCAATCATTCCATATCCTATGAGTTGGCACAAACTTGGCACAAAAATTATAACTAACAATCTTCCACATTCACCGCTCTGAAGAATTACAATAATTTCTATATTCTATGACAATTGCCACGTAATTTTTAATATGAAAATTAAAAATTACCAATCTGGACGCGTAGCACTGCGATTTTCATTAGTATTCTGGCCGCATTTAACAAATTTACAGGCAGCATTATTTGGTGATGCTTTTTTGAGAGACAATTGAATTTTTGCAAATCTGCACAAAATCGAGCCGTGCATAATAATTGTGGGAGCGAAGCCGCCATCTTATTATTCCGATCAATAACTTTGATTAAGTTTATTATATCATTGATGCACACATTTATAGTATAAACGCCCATTGATAGTCAAGGTAAACTATACAATATTGCTACATTAACAAAATATAACATAAACCCTAACCCATAAAAACCAAGTTTTTATTATACTCCCTTTCTTTGTAAAATATAACAACAATTAAAGACGAATTAAAACATATAACATAACACTAAACTTACAGTAATTTAATATATTTCTAAAATGTCAAATATTTTGAACTTTGATAAGACACTTCATGCTTTGAAGATTAAATTCTAAAAACATTTGTCAGTCAATTTAGATTTTCGACCTATTATGACCGATGGAGTAATTCAAATTTAGAAAATATTCCGCGATGTTATCGGGCCGCCGTTGCTAGTAATCAAACTTTTGTAATGATTCCAATTTGAAAAAAATATTAAAAATTTGAAAAATCCAAAATTATGCTATAATTATTATTATTTTTTAACGAAAATTTGATAGATCTTCTTGATCGTCGCCACGAGTCTGCTTGCCAAGTTTCAGCTCGATCGGATCACGGGAAAAGGGTCAAAAATCGTTAAAAAAATTTTTCGACGCAAGCCGGCAAGCAAGCAAGCAGGCTCCACGAGTTAATTATAAAGGGAGTAGAAATACTAAAATATTCTGTCCATTTATTTGATGTGTGTGTGTGGGGAAATATACCTAATTGAAAATATTATTTATTGGCAGGAATTATCCCCATCACCAATAAAAGTAATTTCGAATGTCCGTTCGTTACTCCCTATCCAATAGCTGATATCACTCCGTTTTCAAAATTACCTAGTATGATTTCAAAATTGTTATTAAATAAAATGAAAACATTAACTTCATGTTTTTTTTTAAATAAAATAAGTTCTCTTTTTTTTTATTTCGATTTGTATTAATATTTTAGTTTAATGAAAATCAAAAGTAATAAGTGCATCCATTACAATATAGCATTGGTATTAATCATTAATCAAAATATATAATAGGCATGATGATAGTATTAAAGAATTAAAGAAAACGTGATTTTAGAAAAGAAAATATTTTGAAAGGATTCTAAAAAATGATCCAGTTTAAATATACACATTGAGATTAATAAGATGTTCGATAAAATAAAAGTATAAAATTGTGCAATCCGCCATTTTAACCGAAACACCGGTCAGAGCTATTGACGTCACGCCTCAGTATCCATCACCGTGTCTTTGAACCGTTGCCATAGACACAATGCAACGTTTACTGAGGCTTGACGTCACGTAGACGAAATGACAGCTGCGGGCGTTTTTGCGCTAAATTAAAAATATGTTGATGAAAATGCAATTATTTGCGTAAAAACTTAGTTTGTTACTGAAATAATGCTATTTTCGGTGATAGTAGACGTGTATCTACAATATAGAATGTTATTTCAAAATCTGTCATCATGCCTATTTCTCTATACAACAATGTTCGTCACTTACGCTACCAAGTGGCACGAATAATGATGAGTGTATAAAATAAGGTATAAAGAAGTATAATCTGCGTAACAATGTTTGTTACTAATGCTACCAGGTGGCCCAAATTATAACGAGGTGTACTTATTATAAAAATGAGGTATAAGTAGCAAAAAAAGCATTATTCTCTCTTTAATAATGTCCATCACCGACGTTATTAATACGTTACGCTGTTCTCGCAACCTCAACTGGCGGCTAAAATATTCAGGTGTCTCATAGCTAGTAGCAAAAACTTAACAGGTGGATTCCTGCCTTGATATCCAATATCTCCACGTTCATGATTCTCATTTAAAACAAAATGAAACTGATAATATTTCTCAAAGATATTTCTGGTAGTGACCGCAAAATTAATGTGTTTTACGTAATATGAAAAAGAAATTGTAGCTTGAAATTTTTTTTAAAATAAATGTTGTTAAAATGAGATTGAGGCGTACCAATGAGACAAATCTACTTTTAGCAGATTGAAAGTTTTTATGCGATTTTAAAGCTAATTGTGGCGTAGTGAACACTATTAAGAAAAGGTCTCTCAGGTGGTTTGGTGCAAAAATTTCATACATGCGAGCATTCGTGGCACCAGGTAGGGCTACAGTATGTTTCAAAATAAACCAGATATTGTGAAATGTAATAAGTGCATCCATTACAATATAATCACGTTATTAATATTGTAAATGGACTTGTTGAAAGTTGTAGGCAGAATAAAAATGTAAGGCGTTATATCCTTTACTTGTCCCTGCTGGAAAACTGTATGTTGATAACTATGATATGTTTTTACCTTGATATTTTGTAATGGTATTTCATAATTAATTAATGTATAAGATTTTTAATTTAAAATTAAAAGTTCATATTTTTTCTTACCAAATCAATGACACAATTCCCTACAAAAACGATTCAAACGAAACTCTAAAAATATTAAATTGTCTTTCTACAAATATCTATTACAGCCGAACATTCTTTTAAAATGAAATACGGTTAAAAAAATATAATATCAATAGGATGATGCACTAATCAAGAAAAAAAGAATACATTGGGCTCGTCCGGGATTTGAACCCGGGACCTCTCGCACCCTAAGCGAAAATCATACCCCTAGACCAACGAGCCGGGTGAACGTAGTCCGAAAATTGTTATATATAAATAAAACCAGTTTTTATGTGTGTTACATTTATTTTACGGTACAGGTGTTTTGGAATAAAAATGATGAATGAATGAATGAGAATTATTTTCATAAAATATATTTTGCATTTAATTTACAACCTGTCAGTATTTTTTAAAGTAAGTTATTATAATTTGGTGAGAAACGAGTTTCCTTCAATTACAGTTGAATTATTCTAAAATTAAACACAAAAACTCAATTTAAATTGAAAAGTAAACAATATTCATAGGTAGGTATATATCATCATTAATAAATGAATATAAATATTTTCACTTGTGTTTATGTGTATTCGTAAATACGTTGAATCACAAAGGCAATTATAAATGGCACAACCTCAAAAAGAACGTAGACTCACGTATTCGTTTTTATAAATCAATCCGGAAGAAGCAACATTGTAAGCCACTCGCAGAATATGTCGCTCGAGTCTAGCGCCGTCTGGACTACATTAAGCGAAGCTTGCGTTTCTAAACGCCATTAATAGATGGCGCTTTTCGCTCCACGGCACGGCTCCGAGCTAATAAGCGAGATGGCGCTCAACCTTTTCATTTTGCCGCTCGTTTTATTTTGTTTTGGGAAATGCCATTTTGTTTTGTAAACAGCGCTCGTAATGTCGGAAATTTTTAAGTAATAAGCAATTTGAAATACGTAAAATCATTATTTTTTGAAGTTATTATTGAATATGTTGTGGTTAATATTGAATAAACATTTAAAGAATTTATATAACAAATAGAGCACAGGCAATGTGTCCCAAGTCAGAAAAAAACAACATATAATTGAATTATCATTTTTTCACTAATAGCAAAATAATCTCACGATAATTTTCTGTTTATATTAATAAATAGAAAATACTTTGTATAAAACAACTATTTATTGAATACCTAAACAACGTGTGACGGGATCAATGGTCCCTTCATTAGGATATAACGTATACTAAAAATCAAAACTGGAAGTATAGACGTTATCAAAACAAAAAATAAGTATATAGGAGTTAAATAAATAACTGGGAACTAAAGAGTAACTATTTGCAAAAAGGATTGGTTATTTATTATAATAAATTGGCTTTTACTTAACACATTTTCTAATTTCTATTTTATGTAAAGGTTATTAATTTAGTATTACAACCATTATTAAATGCAATTTGTTTAATAATATTTAATTCAATGGTGAAGTTATTTACAGATAGAGCAATATTAACTAATCTACTAAGCATATAATGAAAAGCTGATAACTTTATATTAATAAAAAAAAATATTTTTATGAGTCAGTAAAAGCTTGCTCAATATGTAAGTAGTTGTAAATTTATTATACCGTCATTTTAATGTTATTTTAATTTATTTGGTGCATTTCATCAGTCTGTTGTCAATACCATCGATGTTGTGCCACTGCTGTAATGGCAGTGGGCGAGGTATCAGAAGGGATTTAAAGGATCACAGGTGGGCTAAACAGGTGATTAAGATGACCTTGGACCGAAAGTCGAAATCTGGATAAGCCAAAGACCTGCTCGATCGATGATATGTTCATCTTGATTTTTTCTTATTTTTAAAAATATATTGATTTATTTATTTAATTTAAACGGATATTGTAATTATTTTATATTTCATCATATATACACCATAAGATATATTTATTTAAATTTTACTCAAAGTATCACGTATTTTTTTAGTTACATCTTAAAATTCATTTTATTATTTTCATCCCTAATATCTCCCGGTAATTTCATATACAATTCCGTACCAATTTAAATTTATAAGGCCAGTATCCTTCTTAAAACCAGGCAAGGTAACCATTCCACATATCAACTTTGTCGTAGTAAATGAAAAGGAATTTTATTTATTAATTTATTATCAAGCCCTAGTGGGCTTTTACAATACACATAAAGTTACAAGAATTTTTATATAAATAAAATAAACCAAATAATTAATATAAATTAAACATATTCAAGAGAAATGAACAATTATTAAAACACTTTAAATAAATATAGTACATACTTAAATAACAATGAAATGAAATGGTAGCGACCAGGAGGAGGACGGATAATCGCTGAACCAACACAGTCATCCAGTGATACCCGAGGGGAATCAAGAGGCCGACATGCCGCCTTAAAATCCGCTAGACTGACGAAATCGTCAAATTCTACGCAAATACGTAACACAGAATAATTATGAATATAGATAAAAGTGGAAGATACTTAGGGAGGCCTTCATCTGGCATTGTATAGAAAACTGTTGATAATAATGAATGATGATGATTTGTTACTAGGGGATCCGACTAGTGATACACTAAGGAAACAGTCCATTCTTTCTATGACGTCACAACCTCACTGATGCCCTCTATCCACGAACAGCGAACATGATGTCAATTTTTCACCGGCGATGTTGCTTGAAACATGAATTTGAAAACGAAAAATAAAACGTGATTTATTGTATTTCCAGTATAGTATTCTGTATTGGAATAAATCATTTTAAATTCCATTCCAAACATTTAAAATAATATCGCTCGCAAGTGAAAATACCGTATCGCATGACAGGCCCAACTTAAACGAATACAAAATACGCTTACTTTATTACATTTATACAACTGAATTTCAAATAAACATTCAAATTTGAATTCATGGATTCTGGAATGCATTGCATTACGCAAAACATACACAACATTATTACACATACATACATATGACACACTTGAGAAGGCCTCATACATATTAGGGGTGTCGTGATATAATGAAATAAAATCGAATTCGTCAACAGGAAATTACATATTCCAATTTAGGCAGGGGCGGATTTTTGCCTCAGTGTGTGCAGAGCCTCATTCGGGTATTGGGTGCCCCTAAAAATGACGTCACAACTAAAGATGCAATCCCGAGGCGGGATTGCCCTTTCGGGATCCCGAATATTTTTGTGTTTTTTTTGTTTATAGAGCTGAATAGCAATTAACGACAATGCCTTGCATTTTTATATCAGAAATTTTAATAAAATGTTCATTTTTAATCATTGCATTAAAGTTTTTGTAGGCGTTTTTCTAAGCAACAATCAGTCAATGTAGTAGAATAAAAACTACTAACTAGTAGTAGTTTTTATTACTATGTTAAGTTGACAAAATACAGTAAATATTATTCAAAGCTATTTTCATTATTTGAATGTGATATGAACATAAGTTTAAGTACTTACTAAAAGCTCTATAGACGTATTCAATTAAACATACAAAACATAAAAAATGCTAATAATCTCGTCCGATTTTTCGGTTTGGGATTGCTCTCCTAAAATGCCTTAAGATCTCGCGGGATCCCGATCTAGCAGGATCGGGATTGCATTCCCTAGTCACAACACAACCTGACCTACAAATAGCGACACAGCTGTAAAAATGATAAATTAAGTTAAAATTAGCCGACAATAACCTAGGGTACATCTGCTAGTTTGTTCCGGCCTATTTTAAATGCGGTCTATTGCAATCGCGACAAGTACAAATCAATTTACATTCCTTCTTTCCCAATGATCAGGACACATTACACACATGTATATCTTAACTGTAACTGATTGCGGATATTTTATACGAACCGACGTTTTTCCGAGAAACGATTCTCGACGTTTCGTTGAATTCTTATTCAACGTCATCAGGACGACGACCTTTTCCCGCGGAGGTAGAGGACGGACTGATTACTGCTTCCGAAGGCGTAAATTAAATGCACTTTGTTGTGGAGTGTTCACTTCTTCTACGATAGAGGTCGCCAGTGTGCAATGTGTACTAGTTACGTCGGCGGACTTTACTGCGACGTCTCTCAAATGTTGAATCAATATCGTAAGAACAGGGCGCCAAATACTTGATAGTTTGTAACTGTCATCTCTATTGGGATGTTTGTATATTTCAATGGACTCCCTCACTAATCTGGGTATAAGGTGCGGTTCTGTTGATAATATTTTTGTCTTGTCAAATCTGATGAAGTGACAGAGATTCCCTTTGGAGAGTGGAAAATATTCGCAACCAGTTACAGTTAAATATGTCTAACGACCGTAATAACAACCTTAACTCTTTAACACGTAGGTTAACTCTTTCCATTTAAGAAAGGCAATTGACTTAGTACGTGTCAGCCGAGCGTACGAGGCACATTGCTTCGTTGTATTGGTATTTATACCCATAAACAACAACACAACGAAACAATGTACGTCGTACACGCGACTTACACATACTAATTCGTTTGCCTTTCTTAAATGAAAAGAGGTCTAAATGTGATATATACGCATAACCATGAGTGTATCGATTTTTTGTTGTAACTGCATTCCTAGTTGAATTTTTTCGTATTAAGTGTAAACTTGGTATAATTCTTTCATTTATTGAAAAGGTCTATTTTAAAACTCAGCTCAGCTTGACATGATGATTTGCTTGATTTAATAACGCCTACGATACCGACGCACATTAACAGATCCATAAAATAAAAGATGCAATGGGGAGAGGAGGTTAACAAATTGTAGTGGGGTTATTAGTTAGTCTTTAAATTTTATAAAAGCAAAGGCAACAATATCAAAAAAATTGAATGCATTCATCGGGGATAACTTATTTACAATGTACTGAATTCGATATTTTATAGGAAACATGGCCTATGAATTTATAGGAAAAATGATTTTAGAAGAGTAAGATACATAAAATCTATAATGCAGTACATTTTAAATTAGTAATCCTTCGTGAGTATATTCAATTTTTTTTAAAATTCCACATTTAACGTTAAGGGTTCTTTTAGTTTTCAACTTTTATTAACTTAATTTTTTTTAATTTACTAAATTATTTAAAAAAATGATTAACTAATCTTATGCTTTTGTTATTTACAATCGTAAGTAAACATACATTTTTCTTTTAAAATATGCGACCTGTCTCTTAAAAATGGTTTGAAAATTCAGAAAAATTACTGAGTATTACTGAGGCTTCTTAAGTGTTGTTTCATTATATTTATTTTATTATATTTAATATATAAGCCTTTATTATTTACACTCGTAAGTAAAATTACATGCACTTTTTTTTAAATGTGCGACATGTCTCTTAAAAATGGTTTGAAAATTCAGAAAAATTAGTTTTACTGAGGCTTTTTAAGTGTTGTTTTATTATGTTTTACAAAAAAAATCGTTTATTTATCACCTAAAAGATTAATTTTGTGCTCAAATATAACTTTATTGATCTAAATGAAATACAATTGAAAAAGATATAATATGTATCGAGCAGGTGTTAGGAACACACTTCCACAAAATAATTTGTGTGAGGATATAATATTACAGTGCGACCATCCATCATATTTGACGGGCAGCGCACTAATCACTACTTATAATCACTCTTGATCGCCAAACTTCCAGGATGTTTCAGAAACAATGAAAAACGGTTCTTCGATCGTCGTTCTCAGACACTTTAAAAATAAAGTGACAGGATCCATAGACAGGGTGCGCTCTGTTCCTTGATTACTAGAATAATTAATCTTGGGCACGAGTCATGTTACCTATGAATAGGGAATGCAATCTCGAGTCGGGATTGTCCTTTCGGGATCCCTCGAGATTAGAATTTCCAATCCCGCGGGATTCCTATGGATCGGGATCCCGAATACTATTGTGTTTTTTTTTGTTTATGGAGCTGAATAGCAATTAACGACAATGCCTTGCATTTTTATATCAGCAATTTTAATGAAATGTTCATTATTAATCATTGTATTAAATTTTTTGTAGGCGTTTTTCCAATGGCGAATGTTACATTGTGTAAAAGGATCACTTAAGCCAACCATAGGTTGGCTTAAATGATCTATCACTTTACTCTATCACACATGGATTTGCCACACATACGCCTAAGAGATCTCATCTCCACTGCATTCAATGTACTTTCGTTCCTCTTCTGCCAGCTCCAGGCATCACTTCCATACATACATAGTGTCGGCACCAGAACTCCATTATGTACCGCTAGTTTTGCCTCGGTAGGCATATTTCTATTAGAAATTATTGTATTCAAAGCACCGTTCACCCAATTCCCGGCAGTCACTCTCCTCTCTATATCTTTCTCAACATTCCCTCTTCTATCGAACATACTTCCCAAGAACACAAACTCATCTACTTGTTCCAAACATTCATTGCCTACTAGTATTTCACACGTTATCTTACTTTCCTCCTTCTCGAATACCATAATAAAAGCAATTTAAATAGAATATTAAAAGTTCGTTCACTTTGATACAAGTCAAATAAAATGATTGAAACCGTGCATAAATATGGACCAGATTTTTCTGCATAATTTGCAGGTTTCAATATTCGATATAAGTTGCTTTCATAATAAAGAAGAAATAAGTGAAATCATCATTTTATCCGTACTATTTTATCTGTCTACTTTATTATATAATAATTCAATGCGAAACCGTGTACTCACAATTTGTTTGGGTCTCTATTTACTCTATAAAGTTGTCATTTTAGCTGACTTTGGTTTAGAGTTCCGTTTAATGAGAAATTCCGAATCCTGGACTGGAAGACTTCCAGTAAAGAATTCCAGCAATTGAAATAATATCCAGCGGAGATATTATATTCTAAAGGAGAACATTTAATTAAAAAAACGAACAAAAAAGAAAAAATGGTCAATTTAGATGCGTGGCAAAAAAATATTTAATAAATAATAAACATTTATTAAATAAGACCCGTTCGTACCCAGGCATAGGATTCGGTAAATTTTTAGTAACTTTTAGTCATATTTTATCAATTTGTGTATTTACCTTAACAAAAATAAACAGGGTTATTTGTAAAATAATCATTACCTCGCAGGACTATATTCCTGTCTTGATTATGAGTCGAAAATGTTAATGCTATTATGACCCAATATCAATAGTTATGGAGATATGCGGCATCAAAGTTTGCATTTTTTTTTCAATATTACTGATTTATTTTTTGTGAAACGTTGGACTATCATTACAGAGACTTATATCGAATATGAAAATTTCATTCCCTTGAATACAAGTCAAATAAAAAATAAAAACTTTCAAATTCCAATTGGAAAACATTCTAATTGGAATTTTTCAGGGTTTTTATCATTTTATTTAACTTGTATTCATTTTTTCGTAATCGATATGAGTTACTGTAATGATAGTCCAATGTTTTACAAAAAATAAGTCAGAAATATTGAAAAAAAAATGCAAACTTTGATGTCGCATATCTCCATAATTATTGATATTAGGTCATGATAGCTTGAACATTTTCGACTCATAAGCAAGGCAGGAATAGTCATCAGTTATTAATGTTTTCCAAAAAATCCTGTATAAATAATTTTTGATCATTGAATAAATTGATTCAAAGCACTTTAATTTCCCATGAGTATTAACGGGCTGTATCTAGGGTTTATATTATTATTCCCTTTATATTAACTCGTGGCGTCTGCTTGCCTGCTTGCTTGCCGGCTTGCTGCGTGAAATCGCGTTTGGATCGATTTTTGACCCTTTTCCCGTGATCCAATCGAGCTGAAACTTGGTAAGAAGACTCGTGGAGATAATCAAGAAGATCTATCGAATTTTCGTTAAAAAATATTAATAATTATAGTATAATTTCGGATTTTTAGAAATTTTATTGGTTTTTTCAAATTGGAATCATTAGAAAAATTTGATTACTAGAATAGCGGCTCGATAACGTCGCGGAATATTTTCTATATTTGAAATACTCCGTCGATATACATAATAGGTACTTCACTACGAATGTCGAAAATCTAAATGACTGACAAATGTTTCTAGAATTTGATCTTCAAAGCATGAAGTGTCTTATCAAAGCTCAAAACGACTGACATTTTAGAAGTATATTAAATTACTGTAAGTTTAGTGTTATGTTATGTGTTTTAATTCGTCTTTAATTGTCGTTATATTTTACAAAGAAAGGGAGTATAATAAAAACTTGGTTGGCGAAGCGAGGTAACCGTTGAAAGCTTTGTTCTGACGACAGACGGACGGTAAGACAATGGAGTGGAGCAAAAAGTTGACGCGGGGTTTTGAAGGTCGGACCATCTTCAGACTTTCCATTCAGCATCGTCCGTGAAATACCGAAACTGTGATCCATTGACACACGAGGACCAGCATTTTTATTCTTTGTTTGTTTGAAGCCAGACTAGAAAGAGATCTCTGCGAACCAACATGATTTCATCGCATGTGCTGTCTTTTAAAAAGCTACATTAATTACTAAATAACATATATTAGGTCCTTACATATGAAATTGGCGTTTTACCGTACTGGCAAATTTGATCTCAAATATCTTCTCTTTGGTTAGGAATTCCAAATCCAAATTTATACAGCTATTTACTCATGTATTTGTGTTTTGAAAATTGTAAATCATTTGTTTTTTCCTCAATTTTTTTTTCTTTGCGTCACTCAGTTTACAAAATGAAAAACTTGAAATATCGCGTTATTTACGAGTACGAGTTCCACCGTGGCACCAGTGCTGCAGAAACGGCTCAAAGGATTAATGATGTATATGGCGACGGTGCCGCAAAAGAAAACACAGTGCGTTTTTGGTTCCAACGTTTTCGTTCTGGAAATTTCGACCTGCAGAACAAGCCCCGTGGACGGCCGGAGACCAAAGTTGATAATGAAGAATTGAAGGCTATTGTGGAAGCGGATCCATCGCAAACCACATCCGAGTTAGCTGCAGGCTGCGGTGTTAGAGATAAAACTGTTTTAATCCACTTGAAGCAAATTGGTAAGGTGAAAAAGCTTAAAAGGTGGGTACCTCACGAATTGAGTGAAGCAAATCAACAAACGCGCGTTGACTGCTGCGTTGCATTACTCAACCGGCACAATAATGAAGGGATTTTAAATCGAATCATTACCTTTGATGAAAAGTGGATCCTGTACGATAATCGAAAGTGCTCATTGCAATGGGTGAACCCTGCCGAACCAGCCAAACCATGCCTCAAGCGAAAATTGACTCCAAAAACGTTACTTGTGAGCGTTTGGTGGACTATTGCTGGTGTCGTTCACTACAGCTTTCTTAAATCTGGCCAGACGATTACGGCAGATGTCTATTGTCAGCAACTGCAAACCATGATGGAAAAGCTAGCTGCTAAACAACCGAGGCTGGTTAATCGCTCTAGGCCACTGCTGCTTCATTATAACGCTAGACCACACACTGCACAACAGACGGCTACCAAATTAGAGGAGCTTCAATTGGAATGTCTAAGACATCCACCGTACTCTCCGGACCTTGCCCCAACAGATTACCATTTTTTTCGAAATTTGGATAACTTCTTGCGAAGGAAAAAATTCAACTCCGATGGGGCAGTCCAAACCGCCTTCAAAGATTTTATTGATTCCCGTCCAAATGGTTTTTTTAGTAAAGGGATCGATGAACTACCTAT
>JADDOH010004372.1:0-34315 GCA_016648135.1 Agrypnia vestita
CAAGATATTCTGAAGAAAAAAACTTGCAGGATGGCTCCGCGCATTCAAAGTGCAGTAAATTTATCACCTTACTTGTGCTTATCTCCTTCAAAATGTATTCAAATTACATTTCGTATCATTAACCTCACGTCTACTTCGGTTTAAAATAAAAAGAAGTTCAATGAAAAGTATTTAAACTCATTAATTAAGATAAATTATACATGTCTCTAAATTATATAAGAGAAGAGACTATTTATTTGAGAAACATGTACGGAGGTCGTACTTGTATGAGCTGGCTTAAGCGATCTCTCTACAAAATTCATTCATGTAAAAAAATTATATTTTCAATTTTGGCAGAGTTTTTATCATTTAACTCGACTTGTATTAAAGGGAATGAAATTTTTATAATCGATGCAATGATTGTTAAACTTTTTCAATAAATGAGTCAGAAATATTGAAAAAAAATTCAAACTTTGATATTTGATATCTCCATAACTATTGATATTATTAGGTCATGGACATTTTCAACTCATTACCAAGGCCGGAATCTACCTGTAAAGGTTCCACCATCGGTCACCGGACGCTATATAATAGGGCGAGTATAATACGGCTTCAGTAGGAAAATTTTTGGTCCAGTATTCAACTCCGCAAGGCTCTACTGGTAGGGTGAGAATTTTCCTTCACACTACCAATGCATTAAAACTATCACAAGAGAGAACAACGAAACTCAATTCAGTTCATAGAAATTCTAGTTAAGTACGGCTAATTTCAAAGCTAACTGCATGCCTCTGATCGCGGGGTGTGGGGGGGAGGAAAGGCGATGGAAAAAGTGCCTTTGTTTAAATCAGGATCCTAAAGAGTATTAATGCAAAATTTAAATTTTATTTGCAGACAGACAGAAATTGTATAATGTGTGAACACGTGAGCACTCCAGCCAATACTCAATACTGATGTATGTCACAGCTTGACTCCAAGTGCCAGATAATTAACCCAGAGCGGGGCCTACCAGAAGTAGGTACCTGCGCAGTTTTCGCAGATTACGTTATAATCAATCGTTCACCTGTGCACGACCAACGTGTCACACCTTTTAAAACGGTGCCAACTAATTTTCACTTGAGGATTCTATTGACTTAGTGTGCGTTGCAGCCTGCTCCAAAAACATTTATTGTCTGGATCACTTATGACCTCTATTTTATAAACAAAAGGTTATAGTAAACGTATACATAAACTCTAAAAAATAATGTGTTAAAGCGTGTTGACTAATTTGGTTAACTATGAAAAATTGATATCGCGGTTGAAGTTAGTCTCCGAAAGGCATCTAGAAATGTATAAATTAAACAAAATGTTGGTGTAAAGCAATAAAAAATTATAAATGAAAAGCGTTACATACCCCAGAAATGTTTATCGCAGGATCTTTACCTGAATGAAATCATCCAGTTGACTAAACCAAATTAAAAAAGTAACCCATAAAAACCAAGTTTTTACTATACTCCCTTTCTTTGTAAAATATAACAATAATTAAAGACGAATTAAAACATATAACATAACACTAAACTTAGAGAAATTTAACATATTTCTAAAATGTCAGATGTTTTGAGATGTCAAGATTTTGATAGATTCAATTATCATCAATATCGTACCTTATGAATTTCCAGCGTCATATGATTTAGTCAGAATCAGATTTGAATAATGTAGAATTCTTCAAAACTAAGCAGAAATCTAAAAAAAATAATTATTATTTCATTTTTTCCCAAAAAACCCAATTTTGCTGTCATCTGTGAACCAATTGTTTTGTAAATTTTAGAAATTCGTAGTGATGTACCTATTATACCGACGGAGTAATTCAAATTTAGAAAATATTCCGCGACGTTATCGGGCCGCCGCGCTGTTGCTAATCAAACTTTTCTAATGATTCCAATTTGAAAAAACTAATAAAATTTCTAAAAATCCTAAATTATATTATAATTATTAATTTTTTTAACGAAAATTTCATAGATCTTCTTGATCGTCGCCACGAGTCTGCTTGCCAAGTTTCAGCTCGATTGGATCACGGGAAAAGGATCAAAAATCGATCCAAAGTTTTTGTTGACGGCAAGCAAGCAGACGTCACGAGTTAATATAAAGGGAGTAAAAATAAAGATTAAATGAATTTATTTAAACAGTTATTTTTGGCAAAACAAATCGGTTTCGGAATTATTTAAACGTCTACTTTTGAATTATTTACACGTCTACAATGAGACATTAACAGGTCGATGTATCATGCAATGGAAGGCGGATTGTTTATGTGAGATTGGACGTGCTATGGATTATTGTATCAGTGTATGTAGGTATGCGATATATTAATTTAAAAAGTTTAATGTGGCTTTATTCCCAACTTTGATTTGTACTTGACGACGAAAAGAATTAAAAAAATTATGAATAGTGTCAAGTTGACGTTCACATTCTGTCCAAATCCAGAAAATGTCATCTACATATCTCTTCCACATTAGAATATTATTTAAAAGGGGACATTTAAAGTTCAAAATCTTTGTTTCTAAATTATCCATAGCGATTAAGGCGATTCTATTATAGTATTCGATTATATTAGGTGATTCTTTTAATTATCCATGATACACAGACTTGTTAATCTCCCATTGTCCGATATTTTTTTTTTTACTGAGCTGTCCATAATAAAAATAGATACAAATAAATTCTTATTCAATGATTGTAAAAATAACAATAACATTAAACAATGACATATAATTTTATATATTAAGAATTTTATATATTTTCAATTGAATGCTAGAAAAATCTCCCCTCGCCCCACCATAAAACTAGCTTACTTAATACATGAAATATTCCATACTATATATACATATATAGATTACGCTATATATATTCCACCTTTATACTTAATTCTAATCGTCATTTGTAGCTGAAAATATTAATGATGAATATCATAAATAGGCGCACTCGGGTGTTTACAAACCAAAATGTAATGACTGTCCCTCATTTTATATTGGAAAAACGAGTCGTAATTTTGATATTAGGATACAAGAACATATAAGATGCTTGAATAATAAAATAAAAATTTCGAATGTCTCAATCACATTATTGAGAATAACCATTGTTTTGATAAAAATAGAGGAGTCAATCATCACATTGATATTTTGAGTAACAGTTATCGTTTAGATAATATAGAAGCCCTAGAAATTAAGAAATCCTTAATTTCTAGGGCTTCTAAATTATTTAAACGTAAATACTAAATATAAATACTAAACATGAATGTATCATGAATAACCAAAAAAAAACTAACGTACAGTCCTATCTTGAATATGTTCCCTTTCACTCTATCACTTGTTTCTTTCCCTCCCCCAATGTTTTAATGAAACACGGTTACTGGTTTTTGAACAGACTGACATTTATTCTCTTGAAACAAATCTACACAGCACTTAGTTTCCCATAACTTTACTAGATGGCGCTAGGTGTGGCGTATTAAGCATTTTTTTTATCATAAACTAATATGTTTACCCCCATTTTGACACTTGACATTGAGGTATGATTTTCCATAATTTGTAATGTTTATTCAGTAATAAGTATACCCTGATGAAGGAACGTTGTTTCCGAAACCGGTTGATTTTACCAAAAAAAAAGTGGTGTTAAACTAAGTCAATTTGTTTAATTATATTCATAATGAATAACCAACAAAGTAATAGAAAAATACAATGGTATAAAGTGAATTGTTTAAAATAAATAAAAAAAATAGTTACGGAGATAAGCGACATCAAAAATTCAATATTTCTGACTTATTTTCAATACAATGTTAAACTATCACTAAAATAACTTGATTGAAATATTAAAAAAATCTATATTTATATTTAAAAAATTATGTTACACGCTTACCCACTTTTAAATGAGAATTTATTCTCGTGCATAAAAGTGGGGGCATTGTCATAATATATGTATATACCTATTGTTAATGTAATCATTAGTGTAAGACAGTAGATTAAATAAGTTAGATATAGACAAAGAAACATTAGATTAAGTTATAAAAATTAAGACATTAAATTAAGTAAGTAAGATGTAAACAATACAAGAAGACAAAAATGTAAGACATTAGATTAAGTAAATAAGATATACATTGTCACGAAATTATTTCGCACCGACCGGTGTAATTTAAATAAAAATAAATAAATATCCAATTACCATAAATAAAAATGGGATGCACATCACTACTGTTCCGGATGGGAACACCTTTTTTATGCGGCTCAGTAGTCTTCGCTGGTGGGGCAGAGATCGCCACCAGAATTTGCTGTGAAGCTCGTAGTCCGTGGATATGCCAGAAGTCAAACGCCGAAGTAGTGCTTTTATCGTATTAAAGTCGAAGAAAAAAATCCGAAGCGAAGTCCAAGTCAGAAAGCAGTGGTCACAAAAATCCAAGAAAGCAGAGTCCAAAGTAGAAGAGCAGGGTCAAAAATAAAAGGCAGCAAGAAGATTGTCCAAATAGCGATTCTCGTACCAACGCGAGTGGCGTATCTGTGGTACTCGCTCAAAAAATGCATTTTATTTATACCAAATTCAAAATTTCACAAGATTGCGTCATAGCATGTTACAAAAACCAATGAGATTGCGTAATTCTGGGAAGGCGCCGCAGCGCTCCCAGCGGCCGAGCGGTGAACTACGTCATTCGCGGTTGCACAATTTCACCGCGCGGCAGATTTCATATGACAGATACAAATTAATTCATAAAAAATGCATTTTAGCTCCCAAGAGACTAATACTGTGTTATTTTGTAATAACAGACCTAGCAGATGATAATAACACAGTTATTTGGACAGGCTGGGTCATGCAAGGCCCAAAAAACTAAAATTAAATTCGCCACAAACGGCTCAAATTTTCAAAAATTCATAAAAAATCAAAAACAGCATTTTTACAAGTTTTGCTATGACAAATGTAATTTGCGCATGCAAGCGCTCATTTTAACAGTAATTCCAAATATTTCAGGTAAATATTTACTGAGTTATAGGCATTCAAAAAAGCGCCAAAAACCAATTTTTTTATTTCACTCTCAGGCGCGCCTATATCATTCCACATGTATAAAAATACATTTTCCAGACAGGCATTCAGTAAAGGAATGCAATGACACTACATAAGTAGGAATTCGTCCACGGTAAGCCGCTCTGATTGTCGATTAAAAATTCGACTTTTTAATATTCTCCACGGCGAGCCGTGTGCGCGAGCTTACCGCGACGTGGGCCCGAAAACAGGCGTCCACCGTTTCCAAATCGAGAAAAATACAAAAATTTTTCTCACGGTCTTCCAGTACTCATTTATTTCATGATGACCATCTCCACGATGGCGCCCGGTGCAGGCCTTCGGGCCCCCGTGGAGGGTATCCCATATACGCATCTCAGACGGGGGCTCGGAATTTGAGTACTAGGCGTTAGAAGTTATAGCCGGTCAGGTAAGTTTGTAAAATCTCTGAATATTCAAAAAACATTTATTGCCCGTCGGCGGATTCAACGGCGGAAAGAAGAGACGAGACCCTCTGCAGCGAGACTCGTCTCCCGTGTTGGCGAATATTGCGTGCCACACTCATGCCCATTTAGTGTTGGCGAACATCGCGGGTACCGCGTGCCACACACATACTTTACTTTGGGGCGTTACATCGCGGAAGAATCCCTTAGGCTCAAACTTCTAACCTTTGTCCACGCACCAATAGGTGCCAAATAAAAAATTATTTATTTCCATTTTATTCATAAAAATTCATAAAATTCCAATACATTTTTCTCATCAGAGATTCAACATAATGCACATGACAATATTGCATACAAAAAGGGCGCCAAGCGCTGCTTCCTACAAGACATCAACATATTTTTAAAAATATTTTCATAACATATACAAATTCCACACATATTTGTATCGACACTTGTAGCTGGAAATAACATCGGCGGCCAAACAGGCTGCATTTTTCATATTCATTCAACAAGGGGCCAATCTCAGGGCTAGTGTCCAGACGATGTTGTTCTACAGCTAGTTGGAAGCAGTATGCGCGCGCGGCCCCCCTCCAGTTGCGGCAACAGCCGCTGGGCACTGACTTGCGCGCGCTCCGAGCGGCAACCCGATTTTCAGTAGCGGCATTCACACCTCGTCTCCAATGCAATTTTCTGTATGTAGCGGCTGATTTATTTTGGACACGCGCCGCTCATAGTGGTCATGTTATGTTCTCATTTTTTACATGGCTCAACCCTGTCCGTTCCAGGGTATTCATTTTTTTGCATGTACCATATATTTTAGAGTCATTCTGGACTCCTTTTCATATAACCGCTTTTTTGGAAACCGCATATATCGAACGTATATCACGTTCATATATCCTACAAAAAAGCGTCCATATATTACGAACCTGTAACGAACTCCGTATTCTCCCGTATTCAATACATTCATATTACGATGCTTTTGGAATCCTTTTAATTTTGTATCAATTTGCCAATGGCGTATATCGTACACGTACACATCAATACATTGTGATGTTTAAGAGGCGACCATATAAATAATAGCAATTTTGGTGACAAAATGAATAAGACAAATTGCGGTCGAAATCATGCAATTTGATATTTAATTTGCTTGACTGGCTTGTGGCGCGGTCGGGATGATGCTCGCTTTCTGATTAGAAGGTCGCGGATTCGAATCCTATGAAAGAATGTATCCGTTTATGAATTCCCATTTATTACTTTTATATAATTTGCGTTTATAGTTTCTAAACTTCGCGATACGTATTTTGAAAGAATCCCGAAATTGTAATTCGGTTTTAATTAGATTGAACAAAAATATTACTCACATATCCTTCTTTTCGTGTTTCAAAATTAATACATGAAAATCCAGTGCCGTTATTTTGATGGCAACTCAATACTACTTTGACATCCCCAGTTGACAAATTACATTAATGTCCTGTGTACTTTTTAAATATACTTTGTGAATCCTAGGATAACCACAACCGTCAATTTTATGGTCGATAATAATTACAAAGATAAAACAAACCATTCTTTAGAGGTGTTCCTATGTAAATTTATATCTTTTTATTCTCATAATTACTCAACTGCTTTGTCTTTATCAGTCAATGTTATACCAAACGTTAGTTTATATCCAGATATGTGTTTCCAAGTCAGGGTTTTATCCAATGTTATAAGGACGCTTATATCAAATGCATAAATGATACTTTAACTAACCAACCAGACCGATAAAATCGCCAAAACGTTATTAGATATCTAGCAGGCCTAGTGTCTCAAGTTATCAGTGCTTGTTTTTGCGGTAAGAAATGCAGTTTCTTAATGAACCAACTCTTCTAGTAGTTTAAATGCTCTACTTTGACTTTGTATTTAGATATATTTGTCATCGATAATTCTGTAGGTATATGTAAAAGTTTCTATCTTTTTGAAAATAAATATTGATAATATTTTTTTGTTGTTATTATTATTATACTATTATATTATTATTATTATTGTTATTATACTATATTTTCGGGTTGACTAGCAAATTTGTACCAACAACTCTTTAATGAGGGTATACTTATTAATGCCATTAGATCATGTCCTCTGCATGTAGTAGGTAATAGGTTCCGAAGAATTCTTTTTCTTAATATTTATTTTTATACATATATTTATTTTCTGTTGTGTTTATTTTCTTTGTATATTTAGTTTAATTTTTTTATTTCTTATTTTAAAAATCATCAATGTTTTGAGATATTCGATTATTATTTAATATATAAGAAGCCAGTTGTATCAATTTGGTTTAGTTTAAAGCATATACTTTTTCGAAAACGGATTGTTTGATTGGTGGAAAATGCAAAAATATTTGCTTTTACATTAACTATTGCTGTAAAACAGTTAGATATGACCGGCTCTATGTTGGTCAATTCAAAGGGAGAACAATCAAAAGATATTAAATTTTACAAATCTTTTATTACAAACAAAGTTCAAAAGATGAAATGATATTAATCCCATCTCTAAGTAAGCATGCTTACATGCATTACGATGTAAACATTAGTTAAGACAAATTATAAAATTTTAAGAACATTAATTAAAACAAAAAGTTCACTCACGAAGAATACGATGTGACCTATAAAAACATAAATCGACTGCATTAAAAAAATCAGGTCATTTTTTGGAATATGTGTTTTGTATAAACACTTTTATCTTAAGCCATTCTTTATTAGACAATAGATCTGGATGCTGCGCCTTTAAAAAATCACATTCATGTTTTTTTGGTGGTTTACATTTATCGATATGTGTTTTGAAAAATTGTGAAACAATTTTCTTTTGTTCAGGAGTCCACGGCACCAAATTCCGCTTTTTCATATTTCTTCCAACAGTTTGACTGCTTCTGAATGTCTGATTAGGATTTAAAACACTTTGATGTGACTGTGATGCATTTGATGTGGTAAGTTCCGATCGAACATTGATTTCAATATTTTTATTAGGTTCGTACTCAATAACATCATCAACCTCTATGTTTTCACCTACAATCTCGTCATCTAAATTGAAATCTATTTCATCGAGACTTTTACCCTTGTAAGCATCTGCCTTTCCATCTTCCATCAAGAGGAGCAACTTAGAAATTTTCGCCGTTTGAAAAATGTCATCGGGCAATCTGTAAGATTTCCTATGGATTCCACTAGTATGGCCCATAAAGTTAGCCAGCTGTTCAACGTCGTTTTCAGTCATATTGAAAATTTGCGTTAATGTCGCAAGATGTTTTCGTAATCTGATTGATGAAATTGCCTTTGGGTTCTTAGCCCCACAGAGTTTGGCATGTTTTTCTACTACCTTGTAACCACAAACCGTAGTATTACCATTCGGTTTGGCAAATAGATATATATTATTTTTTTCGACATATTTACATCTTAATTCATTCAGAATTATGATGTCATTTTGTACATCTGATGTAAATAAAACGGGAACACCTCTTCCTCTTTTACCACGTATCACAACGCGTTTTAATGATTTATTTTTTCAGTTGCTGAAGTAACTCTGTCAAACTCTTCGTACTTATTTTGACAACTTTCGACACTCATATAAGTATCCAATAGTAGACGTTGTAATTCTCCTGGACGACGTCGGTTTAAAAGCAGAACTCGACAGTATATTGTTTCCAATAAATCTATGTAAGACATTACATCATATTCATTTTCCAATAATTTACTTACTGCTTTTTTCGCAGTATTGCTAAGATGGTCCTTTAATAGCTTGAGGTCACTCGCAAGAGGAACTATGGTGATTTTATTCCATTTCCTCAGATTCAAATCATCTGCTGCCTAGGAAGACACATCAAACTTCCAATTTGCTTCAATTATTTGTATTAAAGTTTTCAGCTCAGCTTCAATGTTAGCGATCTCAATTCCTCTTTCTAATTTTAACGTTTGCATAATTGCTAAATTGCAACATTGCTTTATAGATGTACTAATATTCATTGCAAATGTCGGGCTCAAGTATTTTTCTTCATTTTCATTGTATTTTGCACAATTTTTTGTGGCAGTTACTATAGCTTCATAATACTGGGGTTTTAATGCGGAGAACAAATCTACTACCCTGGGTTCGATTTTTCTTATTTCAAGAAGTAGTTTACCGAGTTCTCTCATTTTTCGAGAAACCACGTTAATAAAATGTTTCTCTCTGTGAATTTTTAAATACTGCGAACCAAAAGCGCAAATCAGGCTGTCTTTTTTAGAAATCAAAGATATCCGATCTGCTCTCATACGAGGAAATACTAATTCTTTTAGTTTAGCATCAATTTTTAAGTTCCTGATTAAAACATTTTGAGCATCGGCCTGGGTGAACTTGTCAGCATTATTATCGCAAACTTTAAAAAACCTAAGGGCATTTCCTTTTTACATGGTCGACAACTTTATTTACTTCAATAATCAAAAGAAGAGATATTATTAATTAAAAATAAAAACAAAATCAAAAACTTATTAAAATTTTTAAATTTCATCAATTTAATAATCTAAACGCAATGTATTTAAGACACAATACGCAGTGCCTTAATTAAACAGCTGAAATCTAAAAAATCTAAATAATTTTTTGATTTTTTTTTAGTTTGTGTCACTTCAATAAAATATTCGTATTTTAAATATATGGAACCCGGTGAATAAATTTGAATATGTTATCTTTGTCATACAAAAATGTGATAAAAATGCAACAGAAGATATGAGAAAAAAATGTGAAATTTGCTCACTTTGGGAGACGATCGCCTTATAGTGATGACAATAAATTTTGGTTCTAATGTTTAGCAATTATATTACTCAAAATCTACAATTTACACGAAGTCAATGAACGTTTTTGGCCCTGATATTTAAGAAAACTATGGGCTACTATTTTTTTTAGAGGTTTGTTTTTCAAATTGGCAACACTTTTTCCAGCGACAGTCATAACAATTGACAGCTGTTTTGTGCTCAGTTTGGTTTGCCATTTCACCATGAATAAGTTCGTGCCAGAACAACGCTTACAAATTATGCAAATTTATCATTTCGCATATCATTTTCGATCGCGGATCATTTTCGCACCTCCACCCATACTGTAATTGACAATAGGCATCCGCAGAGACGTACAGTGCGCACTGAAGAAGTTGTTTCTGCTGGGGAGTGTAGTATTGGTGATGAGCTTACAAGAAGCGCGAAAAAAGGCAATTTTCGTGAATTTCTTTTAAGAAAACCTATATAAATTATTGTATTGGCATCATTTCTTCATGAAATTACATACTTTTAAGAATATTTCAATTTTTTTACAAAAAAAAAATCAACATTGGCGGAAAGTTATTGGGTTCAGTCGACTGCCGAAAAAAAAGGTCCTCCGCGGTGATTACTTCCATTTCATCTGTAATCATCGGAATAAAAAAAATAAAATGATTATCAAAATTGACACTACAATTAATTTTTGACATAGGTTATATTATCAAATTATAGATTTTTGATAAAATGGCGGGCATTTGAATTGAAAAAAGCGTTTTTTAGGGAAAACTTCGGGTTTATTATACCGATAAAAAAAACTAAGTCATTTTAAAAAAAAACCCACAACCAAGACTAGATAATTGTGTAGAGAATAACCACTAGAAATTTCAAATTGATCGATTCAGTGGTTGCCGAGATATTTTGGTCACCGATTTTCAAAACATGGTTTCGAGTAAAACGCATTTGAAAATAGAGCAATGAATATATCGCGAAATCTTTCTACTTCCATAAAATCATCGATTCCAGGTCCATAATATAAGTCCTCCACCTTTCTTAGAATTCTCATATCATCAAGTACTCCTCACAAACAAAATAGAAACTGGTCTTACGTTTATATTTTGAAAGAGCCCGACTGGCAAGCGTGTAGCGCGGCACGTAATCAACAAAGGGAAGCCACTATTATCAACTATAACTTTTTTTTTTAATTTTTGCTTGGAATTTTCACCTGACGTTCATATAACTTCAAGATTTAAGAAAATGAAAAATTTAAAAATCGATTTTTTCGAAATGTCTAGGTAGCTATTCCCCCTTAATATTATTTATTTATAACAGAAAGTATAAATTAGATTACAACTTTTTAGGATGATAACTTCGATTGAACCTTTGTTCTAATCCAAAAGTAATGCATACACTGAAGATTATTTACAATAATTTTAAAAAATATGAGCATAAACTGAAAGGCCGCGGCCATAAAACTAATTTTCGTGTGTTTGATATCAAAATTAGTTACGGAATATTTATATGTACACAGATATGTTTACTTATGAGTGTAAAACCAACATTATGGAGATAAAATTGTACTGAAATAATTTAAAAATGTTACATATTAATAAAGTTATATAAATCTATAAATTTGCAAGATAAAACAACACAAAGGAAATCTGGAAAACCTCAAAAATAATGCCTAGTGTTAAGAATGACAACTAAAATTACAATCAACGAATTAGGGCTGAACTGCGGAAAATGGCCCAATAACATACCTTTCCCCGATAGGTAGGTATTTCTTAAGAGAATAATTCCTAGCCTAGAAGTCATAGTTTGAAAACACTAGCTATTAATTTATTTTATTCTTTTTCAGATACATATTGCGCCACCCCCAAAAATGTCTGTTACCGTAAGACTCCCAGTACTGAATCATGCTTTCGAGGTAGGTGAAACAGACCTACATCTCAATGATGCCGAGAAGCTGATAATCTATAGCAATGGCAAGATTAGTGATAGCGTTCTCTGGGCGTGGGAAACCTTCGCAAGTAGTGGTCTGCAAAAGTATTACGCATCTGCTGCATACGTTTGCCTCTCAATGGGCTTGTGTCGCACCGTTAATTCAGCTAACTTAATTAATCCAGAAAAATGCGGCGACTTCATCATTAAATCAGATTCACCATGTATTGACATAATAGAAGTTGCCGATCTTGAAGCGGCAATCACAAACGAAACTATTCATACATCTACTATCGTTATCGTTGCAACGAAGGCCAACTTCTGGGCCACTGGCCATCACACAGACCAGGGGCAGGGGCAGGCAGCGAGGTTTTTAAAGGAACTCCTAGACTCAAAGTTAGCCGATGTAAGTGATACAGAGAAAACTAAATTTGCTCACACCGTGGGCCACTGGGCATCAACTAGGTTTATCCTTCAGACAGCTGGAATTGAGAAAATTTTACAAACAAATATAGCAACAGCTTTACCAGCTACAGCTTCCCTAGCAACACGCATTTTACTCTCCGACAATGCCAAGGAATACTTCAAAAGCATGCCAGCAGGAACAAGCAGACTCGCCGTATGCTACGAAGCTGCTAAGAGACTCCTGAGAACAAACCTAGCCCTCTCATGCCCCCAAGTTTCTGACTTCAAAGCTCTACTCGATCGTCACAAAGCAGTCATGACATACCCGGCAGTTTTCCATGTACGTTCGTTGTTTCTCACTGGCGTCCATAAACAAATGTACTCGGATAAAGATAACGAAGTTTATATGGGGCGCTTGGGCTCTTTCGTAATCACAATGCTGAGCAAATCTTCCTTATTTATGTCACCCCACTTTACTGAAGCCAAGATTATGTCTTATGATGATTATTCACCAGAATGGCGTGCTTACCTTGAGCGATGCCGTAGGATTGGTTCTGAGGGCCCACCGGTAGGCTGTGAACCTCTGGCTCTCGAGTTAACCAGAATAAGCAAAGAAAGGCTAAACAATATTGCCGAAGCTCTCGACAAGAGTTTTTATAAAAAGACATCCATCAAACCGGGCCAATCCCAGACAGTTACCGCAAGGCCTCATTTAATTACTCGCAGCCAACAAGCAGCTGAGAAGACTGACTGCTATAAATCGTGACTTTGTGCAGACGTCTTATGATAATTAATCTTAATTTTTTTGTTAAATTGACATTGTAATAGTTATATGTATTATTTTGTTTGTTGTATACATAATTTTGTTTACACTATTTGGTAGTGTTAACAGAATTTATAGCCTAGTAGCATTGTTGCTGAGGATCTTGGCAGCAAATTAAAAGACTACCAGGGTGGTCTAAAAAGTTTCCGACCTAACAAAGAGACAAGACGTTTTTTCTTTAATTTAATTTTACTACATAGCCTCCCCTTAAGTCTACACACTTCTCCCAGCGATGCTCCCACCTCTTTAACCCGTCCAAATAGTACTCAGCGTCTTTCTCTGCAAAGTAATTGTTTACGAAGGTGATGGCCTCATTTGGAGAAAATCATCAAAATTAGGGAACAAAAAGAAATCGCTTGGGGCTAGAACAGGTGAATAAGGAGGGTGGTCAACCAGTTAAAACCGTAATTCGTGAATTTTCGCCATGGCAACTGCTGAGATGTAAGACGGCGCATTGTCTTGATGAAACAAATTTTTTTCTGCAAATGTGGCCGTTTTTCCGCAATTTCTGCCTTTAGCTTGTCAAGTAATGATGCGTAGTATGCTCCTGTAATGGTGGTTTTTCCTGTTTGAAGATAATTGATTAAGATAACTCCACAACTATTCCAAAAAACAGTCGCCATTACTACCCAGCCGAAAAAAAGTTTTTTTTTTTTGCTTTTTCCCGATTTCCGGAGCTGATTCCCCTTTCACAGTCCACTGTTTTGACTGTAATTTGTTTCGAACGTATAATGGTGTATCCAGGTTTCATCTACAGTAATTAATCAGCGCCAAAACTCATATATTGCTTCTAAACAGCACCAACACAGCGTTGGAAATGGCACCCAACGCGCAGACAGCTTTCTCATGCCTAAATCTTGATTCAATATGTGACAAACAGGTTCTTTGGACATATTCATAGCCTCTGCTATCTTTGTCACTTTAATTTGACGGTCGCTTAGCACGATTTGGAGAACAGAGTCCCCGTATACAGCGTCCAACTCATCTTTGATTTGCCTAGGCGTATTGCCTTTCAGAAACAAATGTTTAATGACAGCTCGATATACTTGATTTTTTCCATTTTCACAAAAACTCTCACTCAAACAATTGAGCCCTTGTCCGGAATAACGTTGTATCCAACAAAACTCTCATTCCGAGAAAAATTGAAAAAATGAAACCAGTTACAATTTATTACATTTTATATTTTAAATATAACAAACATATAATTCTTAACTAATCTCAATATAAAATAGGGAAAAAAGGCAATTAAATTCGAATCTATTGTAAAAAAACATGCTGAATCAGTGGAAAAACGTTGTATAAGAAATTTTCACAAACAACGTTATTCCGCAAAACGTTTTTTATTTATTCTGCTTTACTTAATAATGCTTTTTAAAAGCAGCATGCTCATCTAACATGAATTCACAAATGTCATCGAGGTCCTTGAGCTTAGCAGCCTTATTGGTAGTGGATTGGAATTCATTAAAGTTAGTTCCAGGCTCCCTAACTGCATGATTTTTTTCCATACGGTAGCTAATCTTCCCCTTCTTCCACAAAGAGTTGGTAGAAGGCTATATGAAGTCCATGATTCTAATTCTTTGTGGAAGGTTCTAGCTCTGATTGTGATGGGATCATAAAGGGGTAAAGATCTTTTACGGAACGATTAGTCTCTCGTACATACTATTACCTATCTCCGTCTGTTTGCTGAATATGGCGTCGGACATTCAATTTCTCATGATTACTTTTTTTATTGAAATTCAGTAACCTGAATTCTGATTGAATATTTATATTGATATTAAAATGGAGAAAACGTCCCGGATTTAAACATTTTTGGCTCAAATTCGACCCTACGAAAAAGAACGAGGAATTAAATAAACTTTTTGTATCGGTATTATTTTAAGTTACGATATAAAGAGCACTATAATGCCAGCATTATTATCAAAAAGCATTTAAAATATCAATATGGATAAATCAATTGAGTAAAATCGGTTAATGTTCTACAAAATAATATTGTCACATATGAAATTACAATATGAATCAGAACTGCCAAATCGTATACAACGTTATTCCACAAACATGTTCCGGCGGGTCAATTGCAGGTTTGATAATATTTTTTCTGGATAAACACTCCTTTCCTGCATCCTTCAACTTATTGGCTTTGATATCTTTCCAATTTAAAACATAAGATGTTCGTTTTCTCCCTTTATTCACGTGAATTAAACCACGCTCCACGATATTGACGCGCGGCGACGCCATTTTGAGGAACAATGTACAACGTTCTTCCACAAACCAATAACTTTAAAATGCAGCCAGAAGCCTAAATATTTTTTTCTTGACATATTATCTACCTTAAACGATGCATAATAACATACCCAACATAACTGCATCAATAACTCAAAATTGACATTTATGTTGGATACAACGTTATTCCGGGCAAGGGCTCAATTATCAAACAACAACTGCGCATCCAAAATGGCTGAAATATTGGTGAGTACCTGCTTTATTGACAGTGTTACCATCTTCACGTTAAGGTCGGAAAGTTTTAATACTACCCTCGTATATTCGGTGCTCTGCCTGTTTACATATTTAAATACACAGTATTTCACATGATTCATTGGATGTTACAGAACAATAGAAGCAAGTTAAAAATCTCATGGCAAAAAGTAACATAATGTGTTATAATAAAATAATAATTATAGTATAATTTTAAAAAAGGATTAATATTACATTACTGAAAGTATAGTACACGGTTAAATAAAATAAAAGTAATAGTTAAAAAAATAAATGAACGCGTACTCTACTGACTTGCAAATTTTATTATTGTATCTAGACTTTTAATCATTCGCTTGCCCCGCATTTTAACAAACAGTCAGGATTGTACTGGAACAAACATTACCAATAATTTACTGTAATTACATTATTTTCTATTTAAGTGCACGAAGGTGTTTGGCTCAGATAAATAAACAATGAACATTTCTTTTGTTTATTTTTATTGTGATCAGTTTCTTTGAAAATCTTTTAAATATATAAAAAGGTTTTTTTTACTTCATGTGAGATATTTATACGAATATTATTTGTAGTTTCATTCTTCTTCTTTTGATTGATTCACACTTATTTTTTACAAAGGTAAATAAAAAATGTTTTAAATAAGAATTATTTCTTTAATTGAGGTTTAAGTGATAGGCACATATATTATATACGTAAGATAAATAATAATAATAAAAAAACAACTAGTATATAAAAATATTGGCATTCTCGGTAGAGGTAATGTTCTGATTTTCTTTTGGATTTATAATAAGTTTTTTATTTTTCACCTAATTATCAAATAATACAATGATTACACATATAACTTTGTTTTTTTAACCTTTTCACAATGATATACATAATATTTCAATCAACCGTATTCTGAAAAAATATTGCTATTTCTGTAACTTGTATAAGATTGTAATACTGTCAATGTCGACGTCTTAAGTTTGACAGGTTTGAAATTAATGAAATCAGTCAATCAGATAGCCCTGTAATATATACAGACGTCAAGTTATTCACAAATTTTAATTAATAACTGTCAAGATACCGAAATAGCAATATTGGTATTTTCAGAATACGTCCGAATATATTATATTTGTTCGGGCAAGTGTTGTTGTGTCTTATACAATTTCAAGTATTCTTGTCATTGTCATAAAGAGTCGAAAATGTTAATGTTTGTCGTAAATATTTCTGCAGTAAAAAGTTACGATAGAAAGAGACAACGATAAAATTTTTGCAAGAAGTTGAACATTACGGTAACTTGTATTGATCATGAAAAATTCATTCGCTTTAATACAAGTTTTTAATAAATGTTTATTTTTTTTTACAAGGTTTTAATCATTTTATTTGCGCTATATTGAAGCGAATGAATTTTTCATAATCGATATAAGTTACCCACTGTAATGATGGTTCAACTTTTTACCAAAAAAGGCGAGAAATATTTTTAAAAAATGCAAACTTTTATATTGCATATCTTCATAACTATTGATAAAAGCCAGAACATTTTTGACTCATTATCAAATTACAAGTTTTCAGTTTTTGCTACTACCTATGAGGCACACTGTATAAGACAACCAAAGAAACTGTAACAGTGTAAATCAAGTCGGTAAATGGCGCTGGGAATATAGAAAGAAAGGAAGGGAAAAAAGAAAGCAGTGGACAGATGACAGGAAATATTTTTAAAACACTATGCACTTATTTATTTCAGATCACAACTTTTTATATTCAAAGTTTACAGATATAACTGACTAACCATCACGCCGATTTCTGCAGGGTTAGGCAGAGAGGATAGAATGCCATATTCTATCTCAGCACACCATTTTTGCTTTGGCTACATTCATACATCTTCTCATGCAAGCTCTACGGTTGTTGAGACTTTTAACAGTGCCATCCTCCAATACTTGTAGTATCTATTAATTAGCATACCAGGTCTTTCGCGGACGCCCTCTATTTCTGTTGCCTTCAACACTCGCCCCATATATTTTCTTAACCATCCTTTCCTCGTTGACACGTTCTACATGACCAAACCATCTCAGCACTCCTTTTTTTATTCTGTCTACCACACTACAGCCAGAACCACATTCACTTCTAAATTGTTCATTCCCACTCTATTGACCAGTGATTTTCCACACAAGCGCCTTAGTGACCGCATTTCCACCCCATTCAGTTCACTTTCATTCCTTTTTTAGCAATTGCAGGCTTCGCTTCCATACATTAGAGTTGGCACTAGAACGCCATTATGTACCGCTAGTCTTGCTTCTTTTGACAGGTTTTTCTTGGCAGTAGTGGCTTTCAGAGCACCATTTACTTTGTTGCCCGCAGTCACTCATATTCTATACACATATTCTCTGAAATTGATATGTAGGCATAGTTTTGCATACAACCCTGGCCACTGGATTAATTGAATCGAATACAGTGTATTTTCAGGCTCGTTATTTGAAATGACGTTTGCACTGTCAGCATTTTAAGGGGTATTAATAAATTAATACATTTACGAGTACAGTAATCCTTCGTTTATTGCGGCTAATCCATTCCACACTCTACTGTGATAAGTGAATTTCGACAAAGTAGAATTCTTTGTTGATACATTTAATATTTTCATAGTCGGAGCATAGAAAACCTATTTACGACCCTTCAAATAAGAACGGATGGGAAATCATTTATATAACAACAAAAAACTTCAATCAATTAAACTTTACACGAAACTCACCCTTCCAAAATGTATGGCATATCAGAGAGCCGATAATGGGTGGAGACTTTATAAAAGTGGTAAAATATAAAACTATTCTGGAGTGGCAGGGACCGAATATTTTTACAGGCGTTGAAAAAATTATTTTAATACGTAATTCTTGATATAATACGAATTCCAAAACGCAGTAAGAACTTTTAAAAATATAACTTATACAGAAAGTCATAAACATGACAATATTAGAAAAAAATCGCGATAGAAAGAAGCCGCAAAAGTCGAAGTGCGAAGTGGCGAGGGATGATGTAGATGAATCAACTATTTTAAACTAAAACAAAATATAATGGTGTATATGAAGTCAGAAGATGGTGGCGGAAGTATAATGAGTAAGCGGTGGACAGATAAAAGGAAATATTTTAAAACACTATGCACTTATTTATTTGAGATCTTCTTTACAAATTCAATGTTTACGGACATACTCTCTGAAATTGATATGTCGGCATGGTTTTTTATACAACCCTGACCACTGGATTAATTAAATGGAATACATAAATTAAAACATTTACAAATACAGTATATCTGAAAATATTGTCACCCTTATTCTGAGTCTACTAATAGTTATACCAACATTATTGACTTTCCAGACACCACTGAATCACTCACAAAATGTTATTAAATAAAGTTTATTGCATCAATCATTTTCCTCGTCACTGATGTCGTTCAATGTCAAAATTTTGGGCTTCTTAGGTCTTTTGGTCTGTTTCTGAGACTGCATTATACCCAAAGGGTTGGCAGACTTGGTAACAGGAAGATCAATGTCATTTTCATCAAAATATACTTGGAAATTATGAAGAGCCTCCTCTACGGTGGACGCATGAGTATTTAATTCCAGTGGTGTATTCGGAACATCTTCCGCAGTAGCTAGAATGAAAAAACAAGAGAATTGGAGTCAGTTTAAAACAATTTAGTTTATGTCAAAATCAAGACTAACTGACTGGGCTGGTTGCATCAACTTGTTTTATATGTAGTAATCTTTTGTTTTGAGCTTTTTAGATTTTTGCGTTCTTCACCAACCAAACAATCCGTTTTCGTAAAATAAATGCTTTAAACAACTGTTAGAGCACCATCATATTGCACTCCAACGATTATACAGGGTGTCTCATAACCGAGTTCCTCCAGGGTATACTTGGCCACAATAGTTTAGAGACTGGAAGGAATGTGTATTTGATTACACATTTTTATCGATTGTTGCGCGGTATGATCGATAATCCTGAAATTTCGGGGAGCATTGGTTTGTATGTTCCTGATATGTTCCTTAGACATCGTCACCATAGATTGTTTCATATTCCAATATACAGGACCAACCTGTTGGAAGAGCTACCGCTATGCTGAACAATATCGTTTTGGGTATTGATATATTCCATGTGTCTAAAGGGGTTTTCCGAAGCAGGATCCTCCTACACCTTTGACCAGATTTTATGTTATTTTTAATTATTTAAATATTCTCATTTTAATATACTATTAGTGATAGTAACAAATATTCACATATTTTTGCATATTCGCACTTGTATTTGCAAAGTTCGAGCGAATGTTTTGCGAATATGAACATCAGAAAAAACATAATATTAGGTTAATAAAAAATCCATTCATTTATTTTTACCTAGAAAAAGTAGCTTTACCTCGTGATCATATTATCAGTTTTCACTTTACTTTATCATTTGGTATTATTTATTTACCATCTACTTCTACCTTGGGTAATAAAGCTAAAGATTCCAGATCACTACTAAATAACAATTAACTTCTCATTACAACAAAAAATATAATAATGCAATGTAAACAAACAAAAACAAATTCTTCTCTGAAATTTTTATCAGTCTTTACTTAAGTTTTTAATGTTAGGTAATCATCTCCTTGAAGTAAAAACAAAAGTCAAACAAAAACTATGTTATTCAATTACAAACTATAATTAATTTATGTTTTATAAGAAAACACTTTGAACAAACAAAAACAAAATTATTATTTATGCTTCTATAAGATCAACTCGGAACAAGATGCAAACGGAACGCGCCTCGCGCGAAACCGAGACGCTAAGCCATACATAATTGGCGCCAAATTAAAAAAAAACTCAATATTCGCATTCGCGAATGTCGGTAGCAGATATTCACATTCACAAATGCTCAAAAACTGACATTCGTTACATCACTAATACCTATACACCTTCATAATATGTATGCATTGAATTTTAAGTTTGTAATGTACATATTATGGAATAAATAATAAATAAATGAAAATGAAAAATTAAAAAAAACTAGTAGCAAAAACTTCGGGGAGTCTTCTTTGTGTATATTTAAATTTGAAAATATTCTTGAAATGTCGACAGTTACAGAGATAAGCGACGTCAAAATTTGCATTTTTTAAAAATATTTTTATCTTATTTTACATAAAACGTTGGACTATCACTACAGTAACTCATATGGAATATTAAAAATTTATTTACATGGGTACAAGTCAAATAAAATTATTCCTTCCAGATATTTAAAAAATATTTTTTAAGGTTTTATTTCGACTTATTGCAATATCATTACGTAATTGATATGGCAGTTATTTTGTTGTTCTACTTATTTAAACTTCTACTTTTAAAAAAGATTATTTTGAATTTCACTAAACTAAATTTGGTTCCACAGACATGCTGAGTTATTTTATCACTACTTTACTTTTGAGATGTGCAGGCCATCCCATCAGGTGTAATTGGTAACTCAATTTCATTAACTTCACTAAATACAACTAATGATGAGAGGTACTACTCCTCTCAAAAAGTGTGGTTTTTTTTCTGTTTAGTTTTGTGACAGTTAAAATTATTTTTATTGGTTTATTTTTTTGCTTGATGTCTTTTTAATAATGTCCCTTTTGTCTTAATTATAACAAATAATGGGCAATTTATTAGTTTTATACTATAATATTGACTTTCTTAAAAACAAATCTCACGATTTCGATGGAGATACATATTTTGGTCTAGAAATCGATGGCAGGGTCATCTTTAGGAAATTTCATTCGCAGGCATTTTTCTTTTTCAAAATTATAACAGTGACCTTTATCTTTTTATCAGAAAAGTAAAGTACAATTAGTAATTAGCAATTAATAATAAAAGTTGTATCTAAGTAATTGTTTTCAAAGAAATCTGACCTGGTTTATAACTTCTGAATTATGTATCTTATATTAATAATAATAAAAACAAATATTTTGTAAGGGATGCGAATAAGTCAGTAATAATTTCTTCTAAATGAAATTAAACATTTTTAACACAAATACAGTTATGAGAGAAAAAAATCTAAGTAAAGAGGAATTTAAAAAAGTAAAAATCAATTTTAAATGCATTCAAGTACGAGGAATTAGCACAAAGTAAGACTAGTCATGCATATATAGGCACCCTACTGAAGACAGCTTGCATATCCTATGCAAGCTTTCACAATTTTGGGGATCGCAACATATATATGTCACATAAAGTACCAAAAACATAAAGTACCCTGAAATACATAAAGAACACCCCACACAAATCAAAAATCTGCGCACAATAGTTTTTATAACTTGTTTAAAAATTTCAAATTGTGACGTAAAATATATTGATTTATTGTGCAAGGGACTAAAAATTATTTTGAATTATGAATTATGGGAGTTTAAGATTGGATTAATTGACTAAGAAATTAACATTTTGAGATTTATGTGTTCTAAAAATTTCGAATTCACTGGGTTTTACCACAGTATACTAAGAACAGTAATACGTCTTCGTACAAACTGGCTGCTACCCATTAGAATGCGTGCGTGCTCGGCACCGTGTACGCACGCACTGTGACGCACACATTGACATAGAATATGGGGGCACAAGGCGACGGCAGTAAGGGCCGTGCCTTCAGTACCATTCGCGCTCGCAGCCGCCGCTTTAGAAAAAAAATGCGCTTCCTGAAAAAAATGCCTTTTTTTATGTTCGTGGTGCTTTACTAAAAAGGTGTGTTGATTATCACAAAGACTGTGAGTTTTTAAAAGTCTGCGTTGATGTTAATCAGCGTTCTTGCAATTTAAGTGCAGAAACTAGGTATACTAATTACAGAAATTATGCGACAGATCGAAATTTACTCACGACTTTGTTGCCAATATAGAGAGGATGGAGCAGGTCTTTCGCAAAGAGTTCGAAAAGGACCACATAAACATTAAAATCGGCACATCAATTTTGAACAATTAAAAGAAATTGAATTTTATTCGGGTTTAGTGTGTCTACCTTATGCGTCGGAATCTCAGACGCTACGAGTTAAAAGAAAGAGAGTAAAAATAAAGTGACAAGCCTAGCGTCAACGCAAGAGTAGGCTAATAACTCGCCGACAGGCCGGAGATAAACTACTGTTCTGGGTAAACTGTGGTTTTACTGTCTTTATTTTTGATCATGGATTACTATTTTTTTTAATCAAGGAAATCCGTAATAATGGATTATTTATAAAATTGGTTTAACATAAACAGTATATACAACACGCTTCCGCAATTTAGGACTCCTAAAATCTTATAAAATAAAACTTCCAACATGCCCAATAAATTAGCATTATTCTTATGCAATTGCGAGTCAAGTCATATTTTTGGAAAATGATTAAGTTAGCTTTAAGTAAGTAAACTAAAAAACATTTGTACAATTAGATGTTTCATTTTTCTTGTAGGTAAAATATCGATACCACTGTGTGTCATAAGAGAAAAATTCATGTAATAAGTAGGCTTTCGATTATTTAGGGTGGAAAGGAAGAAAAATTACGAATACTTCTTCTTCTTCCTCAGCCATTTCTCCACTGCTGGATGCAGGCCTTTTCTAATCACCCCTTCTTTGGGCTTTTCTTATTCACCCACTACCCGTGATGGGGACAATATCATCGGCCGACCTTTTTTAAGGCCGGCCTATTCCTCTTTTCATGTTGCGTGGTCTCCACCGCAGAATTCTGGGTGCCCATCTGTCATTTCCTTGTCTGGCAACATGACCTGCTCATTGGCATTTTAATTTGGCAATACGGTTTACCACATTGACTTTTGTCCGGTGTCTGATGTCCTCATTTCTGATTCTATCTCTGACTTACGCCTAGCATTTATCTCTCCATAGAGCACTGTGTACATAGTAGTTTATGTGTGGTCCTCGCAGTTAGTGTGATAGTTTCCAAACCATACGTAAGCACAGTGAGGATGCATGTTTCATTAAAAACCCACAATTCCAAATTAAAAAATGCGACCCTGGAAAATCGGGAATCTCCTGCACCTATAAGCAAGCTTTGTGGGCCTAGCTATTAAGGTCACGTTAAAAATGTGTAGATAGGTTGTGTACTCACAAGTTTCGTCCTTTGGCCTCAAGAAAATCCGTTTCATATTCAGTATTTTCCTGGTTTTACAGAGGTATTTTAGTGGTTTTTCTGGCTTGATGTCAAATATAGGATCATCTTCAGGGGGTTCTGGGTCATTTTCAAAAAACATTTGCGTTCCGAGGCAATTCTGGAACTCTCCTAAAATGAATAAAATTGTTAAATAAAATAATAATTAAATAAGTTATCCATAATTATGAGAAACAAATTATGTTCGCAGAAACTTCTAATTAAATTTATTTGGTATACAACATTAACATTTTATACATATACATACATGGTATACAACAACGTACATTTAATTCATAAATGTTTTAATATTTCAATTAACATGTATAAAAAATTATTCATATCAAAGATGTAGGAGAATCTTGCTTCAGAAAACCCTCTCAGAGATATGGAATAAATCAATGTCCAAAGTGATATTGTTCAGCATAGCGGTAGCTCTTTCAATAGGCATAACCTTCGGCGGGTTGGTCGTGTCTAAGGTCAGGGACATACAAACCAATGCTCTGCATAGTTTCAGGATTATCATTCACACCGCATAACAATCAATAAAAGTGCGTAACCAAATTCACATTTGCAATATATTTATATATATTGTATTATATCAGTGGAACAACCGAATTAATAAAAAATGTAGGTTTTCAGGAGAGCCAAAACATAATTTGGGAATTTCCTTTGTTTACCGTGTTTCGGCGAATATAAGACAGGTCTTATATTAATTTCATAGCCAAAAAAACGAACTAGGTCTTATTTTCAATGTAGGTCTTATTTTTTGGTCAAAGTATTATTGGATATAAATTTATAATTCAAATAAAATGTGTTTAATTTAACACGAAACGGCCGGAACAAACAGTAAAAATTCCAAAACATAACTTAATAATACTTAATACGTCCCTACCGTACCGTACAATATTCCCTTTTACTGGACCGCAAAACCGACACGGAGCGAAAGTGTGCCTGCTGCTGCGCACGTGCAAATGAGCTAAAAACAGATCATTGGCGCGTGCAGCACACCGGGTCAAACTTGTGAAAAACACATCAACTTTTGATTTATTTAATTATACATTAGTTCTTATTTTCGAAGTAGGTCTTATCCATCCTGAAAAATCGTGGTAGGTCTTACTTTCGAGGTAGGTCATATATTCGCGGAAACACGGTACGTAGTATCTCTTAAAACATTTGTTATTTTTATCAAATTTTTGCACCAGTAGTTTGGTTTTTTTGCATAAGAACTTTGAACCAAATTGATTAATGTCGTTGTTTCTTGGCAAATTTTTTCCAATAATTAATCATATCATTTTTCAAAAAATTAAAAAATAGTCGCATAATGGTAATGGTTTAACAAGAAGCACAGATTTTTATGAAAATCGATGGTTTGATTGGTGGAAAACACAAAAATTTATGCTTTTTGCTTAACTGTTTCCATTACCACTGATCCAACAACCAGTCCTTATTTTCTGTAAAACATTGAACTTTATATGGAACCAGGGTTTGAAAAAATCTGATTTATATCAAAAATTGCATATATACCCAGACTTTTTTCTCCTTTTTTGCACACGTCGATTGATACCAACTCAAAATAATTAGGAAATTTATTATTTTTATCTTGTATATGAATTATTAAATAAATGAACTGCATACTGAAAAAAGCTAATATACGCAATTATTATAAATAAGTTATAAAAGTTGCTCTTTCTAATGTAGTGTTATGGGTGTTTGTTTCTTTGTGTGAAATATAAAACGGATTATATGAAACAAATTAAACTAAAAAACTGCCGCCATCTAGTAACGACCGCAGATATTAAAAAAAAAACAACATGTAGCATTTTAAAAAATTACAATTAACGACAGCAGAAAGTTTTTTTGAATGTATATCAAAAATAAAAATCAAGCCATAAATATTGTGATATACAGGGTTATTTGTAAAACATTAATAACCTCGCAGGACTATATTCCTGCCTTGATTATGAGTCGAAAATGTTCAAGCTATTATGACCTAATATCAATAGTTTATAATATCAATGATAAAAACCCTGAAAAAATTCCAATTGGAATGTTTTCCAATTGGAATTGGAAAGTTTTTATTTTTTTATTTGACTTGTATTAAAGGGAATGAATTTTTCATATTCGTTATAAGTTACTGTAATGATAGTCCAACGTTTTACAAAAAAGAAGTCAGAAATATTAAAAAAAAAATGCAAACTTTGATGTCGCATATCTCCATCACTATTGATATTAGGTCATAATAGCTCGAACATTTTCGACTTATAATCAAGGCAGGAATATAGTCCTGCGAGGTTATTAATGTTTTACAAATAACCCGGTATATCTACGGATATATTAGGTCCTTACATATGAAATTGACGTTTAGTATGGGAGGAACATAAAGCCGATTTTTTTTTATTATAATATATTTATTTAATCAAAGTATGTACCATTGCTATCTATGCACTTTTGCCATCTCATAGGTAGTTCATCGATCCCTTTACTAAAAAAACCATTCGGACGGGAATCAATTAAATCTTTGAAGGCGGTTTGGACTGCCCCATGGGAGTTGAATTTTTTCCTTTGCAAGAAGTTATCCAAATTTCGAAAAAAATGGTAATCTGTTGGGGCAAGGTCCGGGGAGTACGGTGGATGTCTTGGACATTCCAATTTCAACCTCCTCTAATTTGGTAGCCGTCTGTTGTGCAGTGTGTGGTCTAGCGTTATCATGAAGCAGCAGTGGCCTAGAGCAATTAACCAGCCTCGGTTGTTTAGCAGCTAGCTTTTCCATCATGGTTTGCAGTTGCTGACAATAGACATCTGCCGTAATCGTCTGGCCAGATTTAAGAAAGCTGTAGTGAACGACACCAGCCCTAGTCCACCAAACGCTCACAAGTAACTTTTTTGGAGTCAATTTTCGCTTGGGGCATGGTTTGGCTAGTTCGGCAGGGTTCAGCCATTGCGATGAGCGCTTCCGATTATAGTACAGGATCCACTTTTCATCACAGGTAATGATTCGATTTAAAATCCCTTCATTATTGTGCCGGTTGAGTAATGCAACGCAGCAGTCAACGCGCGTTTGTTGATTTGCTTCACTCAATTCGTGAGGTACCCACCTTTCACGCTTTTTCACCTTACCAATTTGCTTCAAGTGGATTAAAACAGTTTTATCACTAACACCGCAGCCTGCAGCTAACTCGGATGTGGTTTGCGATGGATCCGCTTCCACAATAGCCTTCAATTCTTCATTATCAACTTTGGTCTCCGGCCGTCCACGGGGGCTTGTTCTGCAGGTCGAAATTTCCAGAACGAAAACGTTGGAACTAAAAACGCACTGTGTTTTCTTTTGCGGCACCGTCGCCATACACATCATTAATCCTTCGAGCCTTTTCTGCAGTACTGGTGCCACGGTGGAACTCGTACTCGTAAATAACGCGATATTTCAAGTTTTTCATTTTGTAAACTGAGTGACGCAAAGAAAAAAACAATTGAGGAAAAAACAAATGAATTATAATTTTCAAAACACAAATACATGAGTAAATAGTTGTATAAATTTGGATTTGGAATTCCTAACCAAAGAGAAGATATTTGAGATCAAATTTGCCAGTACGGCAAAACATCAATTTCATATGTAAGGACCTAATATATCCTCGAACCCTGTATTGAACATTGTCAATTCATGATGTTAAAACTTGTTCAGGCGGGAATCTACCTGTTAAGTATTGTGGACTGGCTCTGTTACTATCTGTATATGGCAGCACTGCGACAAGCCGGCGTGAATAAGTTCACACGGGACAAACCGCTTTGAAGAAATGAAATTTCTATTCTCCATAATCAAGAAATACATAATTGGAGATCACAAATGGAAGTGCAACAGATTGCGATGCATGCTCTGAACAGCCTCACGGAAAATTACTTTGAATACTGCTTCCAGCAACGGAAAAAACTTTGAACCAAGTGCACTGCTCTGGAAGGGTCCGTTTCAAAGGGACCGTCTACCAAAAAACTCTATATCTAACCCCTTCCCACTCTAAACGTGGTCGGTTCTCCTAATCATTCTGCGCCAAGATGGCCTGTTTTGGGTTGAGTTTTTGGAATAATCCAAGAATATGGTCCCGTTGTTCATACAATGAAAATAAGTATTTCACTATATAATTGAATGTCCTGTTAATTTAATCTAAATTAAATAAACCAAACTAATAATCTAACCTAACCAAATCTACTAATCTAACCAAACCAAACCTAACCTCATATATTGCCTATGAAATGTCAAAATATGCAGTGCATTTTTCGAAATTTTAAATCTTATTTAATACTTACTTATTAAACGTAAATTATCTTTCATTTCGTTATTAGCACATTCAATAATATAGTGAAATAATCATTTTCGTTTTATATGCAATGGGACCATTATCTTGGATTTAGCCGAATTTTTTTTCAGTTTCGGCATGCTGGTCCACCATGTCAGCGGAGGGCATTCTTGTCCTCTTTTTATTTTCGAGAGAGCCAGCGCTTCAAGTTCTTAGTCTCGGGAAAAGTCAGGGGCAAACTGATAAACAGCTTTTCATATATGGTGACTTTGGCATTTCAAAATTATCAATTCGGTGTTGACGAAATTGATGGAACATTTTTAGCTTCCAGTGCAGATTACGAGCATGTTTTCAGCCTGAAGAATAGTTTGAAAACCAAGTTAAAGAATTGTCTAGTCAGAACATTTGAAAATACTGATGCGTGTTAAAAGTCACCTTAAAGATGGAAGATCAATAGATCTTAATAAGATTTGTTCAGACTGGGTAAATGTGAAAGATCGCACAGAAAAACGAGAACTAGTAATTGAGTTATTCTATATACTGTAAAACTTCGCCATAATTCAAAATTTTTAAAACCCACTACTTATGTCATTTAATTTTGGTACCTTGAAAAAAATAATTATTGAGCTGAACAACAGGGGTTTCAGAATCCATGCCGATAGCCTTCACAATATGTAGATTTCCCGGTTTCAACACATCTTGGTCTAAAAGATCTTTGAAGTCTGCGAAAACTAAAATTTCTTCTTCAGAGTCGGAATCTTGTACTGTTTTATCCATTGTTTATTTTTCTATGAAGAGCTCTTAAAAGCTGGGTGGAAGAATATCAAATGATTTTAAGGTTAGAAATGTCAATCGCTTGACATCACATTGTTGACGTTCGGCAACTACCATAGAAAAGAGATATAATTACAAAAGTAGTAAGTAGTAAGTCTAGAATTTGTAGTAAGTCTAAATCACACAATGCTAGCGAAGCACTTGAGATGAACGTAATCACGGTGAAATAGTTATCACTACCGTAGAGGATTAATTCCCGTAAGATCGACGGCGAAAAATGACGCGAATCCACATTTCAAAAATAGCTTTATGACCAGCGGGCCTTTTGGCGGGGCTTTCGCCCCAGGCTTTATACCTACTGCACGTGTGCACAGCTGTGTGACAAACAAACCTTTTTCCTCGGAAGGAACAATGAATGCAATTAAGTCGGCGTTTAAGCTGGCTAATAAAAGTAATGAAAAATGATGTTTCTTCTAGCTTGAATATATTTTAAGGTCTTGTCGGTTTGGGAATACCGCACTTAGCGACAAGGGTTAATACATTTTATTGCACTCGGCTCGATTCGGCAGCCGTTTTCAAAGGATCCGAAACCGAACAATAGCGGTATTTTCTTTGGGTAGCAATGGATTATCGAGAAATCGACGATAATGCTCAGGAGGGTTGAAAACATTTGCGATGTCCGAAACCTTAAAATTCCCGAGATCTGTATTTGTTTTGCCTAAAATGTAATATCTGTACGTGCACGTGCGGAACAAACAAATTAGTTCTCCGCAAGGGTATGCAGAGGTTTATAGACAGAAATGTAAAACGATAGAGATAGATCGAAGATTATTAGCGATTTCTCCAACATAAAATTTCTAATAATATAATGCAAGCCAGTACCAAGATAAAATTACAAATTCGCGGATATTAGAGGCTACGTATGTAAGGAATTATTAGTATAAAATAATAGTAATAATATTAACGTTTGTAAATGATTTTTTACGTTATTATTAACATTATTATTTTGACGCCGACGACATTGTAAATAAATAAATGTAATGTTGCGAAATTGCTAAATTTTAAATGTTTGTAAATATATTTTATGTGATAGTATATAATATGATTTAAAGAGTCCCTAGGCGTAAGTTCTAGTTATAATTATATTTTAATTAGTTTTATATTGTTAGGATTATTAATTAATTAAGTATTAGCATTGTAAGTTTATTTGTATTGTAAGTAGATTATAAGCGCTGGTTATAAGTCTGGTAAATAGTTCTATAATGATTATGTGTTAAAATAATATAAATAAGAAAAATCGCCGAAATAGTGTGGAACAAAGTGCATCTCCTATGGACAGCGTAGATAGGTACTGCGAACAATGAATTTATTTAATTTAGGCCTGCGAGATGCGTATCGTGTTGGGTCCACCACAGAATGACTCAGGCGTGGAGGCGGGGTCAGGTAAGGAGTTGTCGCCAACCAATGGCTACCCTTCTGGACGCACAGGTGACGTCGATTGACCAACCCCGAGAAGGTAGGTCGGGCCGAGGGGACCGGCAGAGATCCGCCTTGACGGCCGACGATAAAAGCCCGGACGCCGCGCGGAACAAAATCAGAGAAAAACAGTTGTCCCGAAGGAGAAAACAGTTGTCATGAGAGAGAAAACAGTTACCACGGACGAGTAAACAGTTATCACAGTGATCAGTGATCGAGAGTGCAATAAATAGCTGCCGTCAGCTATCGGACAGCTGGCGGACGAACCGAAGTTCAGCTTCAGCAATCGTGAAGCCGGAATGGTGAAGTGAACTAGATAGAGAGGTCGAGATCCGGTTGATTCGGAAGCAGCCAGCCGCCAGGCAATAGATGCCGGCCCCGGCGCTAACAGGACCGCGAAGGTCCATCACCCCCATGGACGAGAGGTGGCTTTGGGAGCGATCCAAGCCTCCGAACGCAGACGACGGAGACGCGAGATGACAGCAGCGCGGCGCGGCGCCGAGAAAGCCCGGCCCGCTGACTTCCTGGCCGGAAGTACCCCGGCTCCCATAACGCGACGAGGTTTCTAGGAATAAGGTAGATAATAAGATTAGACGATAGATATTGATAAGGCATTTGTAGAATTTGTACGATGTAAATTAGTATTAATTACATGTAAATATGTATAAATTTAATTCTTTTTATTCAAATTCCCGCCACCTTTCTTCAGTGATCATCTCCAAATACATAGTTTGTGATTTGATAACACCACAGAGCAGCAAGCTAGCCGGAGATCTGCCCTCTGAGAGGTGGAGATCTGGACCCACCCAGGTGTAAATTTTTTTCAACGGCCGCGTCAATTAATTAGTTCCAAGCTATAACTAGAGAAGTATTTAGAATTTCGATATATAATTTTACAAGTATATTCTCTGATAGTACAGTTGCCGGCAAACTTTTTGAAATTCTTTGACGTAGTGGGGGAATGCGCAGAAGACAAAATTTGGGTCTCGTTGGTGGAATGGTACATGCGCAAACTTCCCCTCACTACGCCGTAAAATTTCAAGATGTTTGCCGGCTAGCGTATATCTATCGATTAAAGCAAAAAAATTCATATTGTGAAGCATAGTTATGTTGTTCTCTTAGGTTGCGGCAAATACGTCTTTGCTACTTCAAAACATTTAATTTTAGATCTTCAATTGCACCTAAAATTCTTAATAATAATAATAATAATAATTGGATAATTTGTATAGCGCCGTTTTCGCGAAATTCTCACCTCAAGGGCGCTTTACACAGAGAAATTATTATCTTACAAGACAACTTACTGCTAGAAAAGAAAAAACTTATTTACTATTACTTATTCACTAGGTAGCATACAAGAAGTGGAATTAAAATTGAGTACTATAGTAGTTTGTGAGTCCCTGAAAGAATTATGTGTTTTCGCGGAGTGCACAATATGAGTGGAAAACATTAGCTAGCGTTGTTGTGGTTAGATTTTATAGGTTTTTATAGGATTGTCTAAATAAATGCGTCTTAAGTTGTTTTTTGAACGGTGGTAAGCTGTCAGTTTGTCTCAGTTTGTTAGGTAGTTTGTTCCATAACTTTGGTCCAGCCACCGCGAAAGCACGATCACCGAAATTAGTTTTGTGGACGTGATTTACTTCAGCTAACCTATTTGTATTAGATGTTGTTGTTGTTATGTCTAATCTAAAATATTGCACTCACAGAAATGAAAAAGTTAAGTGCATGCACCTTTTCTTTGTAAATCCGTTAGTTATAATAACTCTGTATACGAGTATATATATATATATATATATATATTATTTATTTTTTGTTAACTCGCCTATTGAATATATTTATGGTTTCTAAAAAATATTTTTACTCTATGTATATTATTTTAATTTGATTTAATCGATAGCTATATTGACGGAGAATATGTTTTTAAAATTATAGATCGAAATTCTAAATATTTCCCTTGTTATAGCTTGAAATAAATAAATTGTGATTAACTACGTTAATCAAGTGCTTCGCCAGGCAACAATGAGCCATGTGCCAATTTGTGAATGCCTGATGGGCGACGGGTGACGTTGGCCCACCTTGGCGCTCAGCCGTGCTTGGCCCAATATTTACTGGGGCCCTTATAGGTAGTTCACCGCCCAATATTTAAAGATTAGTAGTTCAATTTCTCTGGCTAAATTAATTTTATAATGGTATTATTAAATTAAATTAATTTTAATAAAAATTAAATATATTTTAATTTTTATTCATTTATTGTATGTTTATTGAAAAAATGAATCTGCAGACATGCGACATGTTATAAACTTTGTGTGTCTAGTTTTTTCAAGATTATGACACTGTTAAAAGCCTCAACAACCGAAGAGCATGCATGAGAAGATGTATAAATATAGCCGAAGCAAATTTGGTGTGCTAAGATAGAAGAATATGGCGCTCTATCCTCTCTGAATACTTCCGCGAGGAAACTGCGTGATGGTTAGTTAGTTAGTAAAAATGTGATAATAGTATGATGTGGTTAAATATTTTATTTGTGATTATCATCATAAAGATATTTAAAATTAATGCTCATTACTGCCATTTTATTATATTTGGAATAAATAAAGCTTTTCTATATTTAAATATCTTTTTTTCTGGAATTTTTTATTTCCATTTTATTTGGAATAAATAAAGCTTTTCTGTCTTTAAATATCTAATCATAAGAAACCTTTCATCTCGAGAGAAGGGAAATATTCCTTCTGCAGAGATCTGGTTGTGTATTTCGATTTTTTACTTACAATCTTACCATCACGCCGTATTGAGATGGTAGAACTATATACTTTTCTATCCTAGCATACTTCTTTTACCCCATTCAAACATCTTCTCATGAACGCTTGTCTATTATTGCAACTTCTAAGGGCCGGTTGTTTCAAGTTGGATTAAAGTAACAGTTGGCTTAAAGCATAGTTTTTTGAGTTCTCCACCAATCAAACGACCTGTTTCCGTAAAAATTTACGCTTTAAATGAACTTTTATTTTAATCCAACTTGAAACAACCGGTGCTAAAATGGCCATGCTCAAATAACTGTTCTTGCTAAATGTTTTGTGGACGTTCTCTGTTCGTTGTCTTGGACGTTTTGCCGCTTGTGTTTTATTTTATAATCTACTTTTCCGTGCGTAAACCGTAAGCTGTACTAAACAAATATTTTTTTAACGTATTAGTTTATATGTGGCTTGGTAATTTTGATTAAAATAGTTGATCATACTTATTAAGACACTGGTACATGAATATAAAAAATATATTTTTACAATGAATTAATTACATCCGAAGCTGTACTAGATGTCTGTAAAGAATACACGAGAAAACCAGATATGTGTGTGCACTGAATAAATAAAATAATAGAGTAGGCACAAGGCACATCAACCCTTTGTTTAAGAAAGGGTGATTTTATCGCTTAAAATATGGATATTTAAAATTTTAACCAATTAATGCGCGAAATTAAAAAAATACAACCTATATATTGTTCAAAATATTTTATGAAAAGAAAGAATAATGTTTATGAAGAAATACTCTTACTTTTATGAATAAGGTATATGAAAAGAATTGTGATGGTTTATTTGATTTTTGAGTGATAAATGACACTTCCTGACCTGTATTCATGTGTATACCAAGTTTTAGATAATTATGTGTTCGTAGGTACGTGGGTACCCGAATTTTTATTAGCTTACACGTATTACGAAATTCACGGAAAATTGTTTATGGTATTCGTACAAAAATATTTGTTGTTTCTGAAATCATATGTCAAATAAATTTTGGTGTGCCGCTTTTTCTGAGCTAAGGTTAAATATATTTTGTTGAATTTTACGCGGAGAG
>JADDOH010004373.1:0-50887 GCA_016648135.1 Agrypnia vestita
ATTTTTTTTTTTTTTTTTTCTTTTTATTATTATTTTTTTTTTTTTTTACATCTCAGACCCACAAAACATCACATTGATATTTGTCTGTAGGTGCATCAATACATATATATAAATAAATTGTATTTACCAGAAATACATTCATATTAATTAATTACAATAGATCTTATAAACTCAAGTACAAATCTACAATACTATACAACAATACAAGAAAAAATACAAATATTACCAAAATCAAAATAAGTCTTTTTTATTTAATAACATATTCATTAATTCTGTATTTTGCCCTTTTTTATTAATATCCATTTTGACACGACATGGGATTTTATTAAATATTTTTGGTATGACATATTTTAATGTTCTTTGTCCCTATTTATTTATGACCTTCGGTATTCGTAGTCCTTCTTTAACCGTAAATCTGGTACTATGTTTATGAATCAATCTATGCTTATATGTCCCATCTTCATGATATCGTGTAATTAGTTTGTACCACAAGATAGCATTAATTTGCATAGAGCCTTGTTTCTTGAAGATTTCCTGTATATCTTTAGTAGCACTTTCTTTATTTATTAATTTTATAGCCGAATTTTGAATATTTTGAATTTTTCTAATATTAGTTTTGCAAGTTAGACCCCAGCTAGTTATTCCATACCTTATTACCGATTCCGCTAAAGATTGATATATAGTTTTCATAGTCTGTATCGGAACATAGTATTTAATCTTGTGCATACATCCCAATACAGTTCTCAACCTCTTACATACCTTATTTACCTGAATATCCCATTTGAAAAATGTATCTATGGTAATACCAAGATATACGTATTCATTAACTAATTCAATTTTTTCACAATTACACGATGCATTAATTCCGGAATGCAAGCAATCAAAATTATGGGAAATAATATTTATTTGATTAGTCACAGTTATATGAGGTGACCTTACATGCATGACTTTAGTTTTTTTTGCATTAATAATTAAACATGAGACAAGTTATTGAGGATTGATAATTAATGCGAATTAAGAACAGTGCTCCTATTTAATTTCGTGTCCAGTGACTTTGTGTAGTTAATAAAACTATAATAAATTATTAAGTTTTTCATTTGCCTCCCACAGCCACGATGCCGTGGCATTATTTCATTGTTTTTTTCTATTTAAATATTTAAAATTGCGGATATAAAAATTATTAAATTTCCTTTTTTTATAGATGGTTTATTTTCAGTAGGTATAGTTTGGAAGTCAATTTTTGGCAGATCTTGTTTTGATTCGTTAGCCATAATAATCATCAACAACTCTAGTAATATTTTTAGTGTCGGCCAGTTTCGTAGCGAATTACACAATTTTTATATAAACTTTAATCAAAATTAAATAACGTGTGTAATAATTGTCCAATATAATTAACGCATTTTTGTATCACAACTATTTAAAAAATAACACTGCTTATTATTTTATAATAATTAATGTGTTCGCGAGTACGGACGTCAGTAGATAAATTTTTGACATTTTGACAGCTTCAATATCTGGACCACTTGTTCGTTTGGCTAGCTAGCAAATCTGTTCATCTTAGATGCGAGATTATTGTGAACTGCTGATTCTCGCGTTAAGCAGTTATTAGAGGTTGTGACGAGATTTGAAAATTTTATACAGAATAATTATTGGCAAGCCAGATTTTTCGAGATGCGAAATTTTATGATATGTATTATTTACTAATTAGCAGTTAAGCCATGTATTCACTAGGGGACAAATCGCGAAACATTCCGCTCGGCATGTCGCATCAACATCTACGCTCATGTTTCGGGGACAATGACGCGGTCATTTGACGTGTAACACCGGGTGACTCGCCATATTTGTCCGGAAGGAAAGATGTTCCGATGAAGGTTGTTATGCGACCACACTGCGGTTATCTCATGTGGGCGGAACGAAACACCGGGGTTCCGCGCAATATGCAATGTTTTTTTGGGCTCTCGCAATTTGAAATTGACGAGGTTTTACTGTATGTATGTAGTAAATTGGAATAATATTATTACACCAATACAAGTCCTTTTTGCAAAATTAGTTATGGTTTCCAGAACTCAAGACGTCGCGGAAATATATCGCCCTATGAGATTATGATGACAGCCGCGTATCTGTTTATGTTAATGAGTTTATCGAAAAGTAAGAGGAGAAAAAAGAGGAGAATGCGAAATTATTTACTGCAAAGAGAAAGAAGGACGGACATTCTATGCGATCTTCGATCGATACAGCTCGATCAGTTCAAGAACGACTTCGTTTCCCCGCATTGTCATCTTGACAGATACAGCGCATGCGTATTCACTTGTAAACATACCACGTGGTACTGACGCTCCGCGGAATGTTGCAGTGAGTACGCTCGGGTATCGTGCGCATGGCAACGTTGCCACGGCACGTAGAAATGCCGCGCTAAGTTGTGCGCGACGTGGCGGAACAGTGCACGACGTTGCAACGTCACGTAGACTCTATGCCGCGCGTGCTGTTGAGGGACAATTTGTCCCCTAGTGAATACATGGCTTTATGTTCTACCGTTAATCGAACATTTCGTGGGAAACTATTTTTTTTTACCATTCCTAATTGTTCTATTAAAATCAATGCGACCATTCACAAATATAATAGTTATATGTTAATTTTACATTTTTTTTAAAGAAGTAAAGGAATACCTACAATTAAAAAAATGCATAATTCCTGATACAGGGCATTATTCCAAGTATCGAAGCATTCCAAATATCCAAATATCGTGAAGCAGCACAAAAATTGATTTGCACAAATTATTTATTAATGGTTTAATCGGTACCCGGAATCAAAATGCTGATATTTGCCTCATTCATTTTCTTATTTTTCTTCATCTATTTCTTCTCGTATCTTTTTCGTTCAATGAACGTTGGCTAACATCACTCTTTCATCGCCAGGAGAATCTTTTTCTCTAAATTTGAAAAAAATATTTCAGAAAACGTTGAGAAACTCTGTTCATTTTTATAATTTTAAATAATTAAATAATTCTATCTCTATACAATGTCGCTTTGCGTCATATAAACGAAATACCGTATAAACTTAAGGTTAATTATGTGTTTTGTTACGGGTAACACGCTCAACGTATAAGTAATTTCCAGACATTTTTTTAAATGTCTACAATATTTAGGCAACATAATAAATATGTTTTTTTCTGTATTTCAATGCAATTTCAAGAAATTTCTGTGTTTTAAAGTATATATGATGTTTTATTTTAATCCCTCATTTGTCATAAAAGGTTTTTATATTCTGTTGTCACTTAAATCTCACAACAGGATTACAAATTATTGACAACATGCTTTTTTAGCGAGATACTTAGAGAATACTGGATACAAAATACACAAAAAAACAATAGACTTCTTATTTAAAACTCTGCTCACTATCCTAATTATAGCAAGTGTATACAGATATTTAGTGTATAAATGTGAAATAGTGTGAATTAATGATGAATACTCTAGTGAAATTCGTATCCAGTGGCTTTTTTGGTAAATAAATAAAATAAAATTTTTAGTGTTTCATTTTACTTCCACAGTCACGTATCGTGACAATAGCTTCGTCTCTGAGATAATTTCTAATAATATCTAAGTTAATGATGATCCCTCTGCTCTGGGACAAAATTCAGTAATTGTGTTTCTTAAAAATTTGACATAGGTACCTACTCCAAAAATATATATTACATTAAATGTTCTGTTCTTCACATATAACATATCCTATTTTGGAGCATCCAAGCCTACACGGCGCTAGTCCCCCGAGCGTGCAAATAAACCAATCCCGCTCGAGGCGACCCACCGACCAGAAGCCCGATGCGACCGGCCAGGTGCCGATAAGCAGCACGCTGTACCACCAACTCACTCTTTTGCCGACCTTTGTACAGTACGCCATGCGCTAACTTTACTCGTCCTGTACTAATGTAAGCCTATTTCTTTAATAAACCGACAATGTAAATTGTAAGCACTTTTTCATTCATCCCGCCTTAGCTTAGCTTGCCACATATATTATCAATTAGTGATGGGTCGTCGACGTATTTACCGCCGACGAAACGGGACCGTTCACGTTCGTCCATCGACGAGACGATCAACTAGTTGAATTCGTCAACTAGTTGACGCGTCAACTTCGTTACGCGGACGTCGCGGACGTTCTATCTAAACATCGGGACGATGGTCAACTGTCTACGGTTCGACGCGACGCTGCTCGACGGCTCAACCGTTGGCTATTTTTATTACGTTAATTTTTTAAATTTAAAGAAGTTCGAAGGAATATAGTTTCGGGGAAAGTAAAACCGCTGCTTGTGCTTTTATGTAAAAAGAAATATTTTATTATTTATTTGTTTACGCACATTATAGGCTTTTACAAATTGTTTTATATACTTCTTTCTATATATAATAAAGAAAAAAGTAGGTATACACAACAATATCAGGTGTAAGCAGTAAAATATTAGTTCAATAAAAAATAAAATAATTAAACAAATTGTTTTATTTTATACAGCGCAAAATTAGGAATTCACCGAAACGTTGCATGTGCAGATCGAACAAATCAAGTTAAAAATAATAGATAATAGCTTATTAAGCCTATCTCACCCTACGCATGCATTCAAATTTCAAGTCTCTGTCATAGTTCGTGTACACAGATCTGCACTCTATGGTCGTGTACTTAAGAGTTGAAATGAAATTACCCGTCGAGCCGTCTATGACGTCTATGGCATCTACAAGTCGACAGCGAGAGATGAGAGAGAAATAAACGGAGACGTTTTGTCTTGCTCTCGCTCGTTGCTTTGCACTACGTTGAATCTCTGTTTTTCAACCTCTGAATCTGAATCTTCCACCGTCCACGGCGTCCGCCGTCCACCGTCTACGAATTCAACTAGTCCATGCGATAAACGTAAACCGTCGACGCAACGTCAACCGTTGATTTCAACTAGTCCGTCCATTCAACGCCCATCCCTATTATCAATGCCTTTAATTCACGCACATACCATCAGCGTCACACTCGCAACTTTCGATTCATTCACGAGATAAATTCATTCATAGCATATATTTCGCGATACACACACGATCCAACATCTGCCAAGCTGTCTAGTAATTTTCAAACATGACACATTACGCATTTTGCCTGCAACATCCACATTTTATTTTTGTAGCGCAGTTGTCGAGTTAACGACTTAATTCACACCCTGGCCCGAGAAGAAATCTCAATACGTCACGCTGCCTGCATCAGAAGATGGCTACGACTAGACAATGCTCTCACAAAGTCTCGGGCAACTTCCACAAGTCATCTGCCCCTCCTGAGGGAATCCCCCCGCGGGCTAATATATTATCCCTCCATTCTTCACGTGGGGTCGTTTCTGTCAAGAACTGCGTCGCCTCCGACGCGATTAAGGTAATATAATAGAAGTTTTACCGAGCAGAAAAACTTCGCGCGCGAAAACACTCAATGGGGTAGTTTTTTTATTTTTTATTTTTCTTTTACAAACATGCATGCACAGACTAAGCCAAGTGCTAGTAAAATCAAGCTAAGCTAATTTTTTTAGTACGAAAATAGTACTAACTTGACGATCTCCTGAAACTGTTATAGGTATATATTAATAAAAATTAAATACTTTGTATAAAATCACTATTTATTGAATTATTAACATATTTTGGAGCCAATGGCCCGGCCCTTTTATTAAAATAAAACGTATTAACGTGTGACGTAACTTATATGTCATCCATTGGCTCCTAAACATGTTGATAATTAGTATACAAAACGTTTTTTTATTAATTCAAATAATGTAACCATAAATTTATGTTGCTATTATTGAGTAAGTTTGTTTTAAATATCTTTGAATCGTATAAACATTCTGCGTAAGAAAGGCGCTTGTCCCACATAAATTGTTTATTTTAAGAATCAACGAACTCCTTGTTTCATATCTGAACTGTTTAAATAATTGAGGTAGATCTCACGGGGAACAGATCGACGACTGAGGACTGCCTTTGTTTATTTTGTATTAGATCATTACCTTTATTACCTTTGTTTCTATAAAATTATAAAATCAATGGATCCAGTTATAAAGGCGTCATTATAACTCTTAATCTAGTACTGATGTTTTTAAATTAATAATTCCATCAGTTTATTGTATTCCTTCGGTGAACTTGCACTCTATAATTTTCCCACCTGATGGAGAAAATTTAATTTTTTTTTTGAAAGAAAATCACATAGGAACGTCCATTAAAATATACCATCGGGCATCGGGACCATCTCGATATAAATATCCGATATACTTTGCATTAGACGTAACCCATCGCAATATAAGTGTCGTAGGAGGCTAATAGTGGGAAGCTTAAACCCCTATGAGATTATTCGGCTAGTATTTTAACTACTAAACCAATAACTATTTTGCTTAATTAAGTTTAACTTAACTTTAGACTTAACAAAGTCAGAAATATTGAGTAATATACCTACTGAAAATAATTTCGACAGAAATTTACTTTTACAGTGGACTAGCTCTATTACGCTAACATTATGTTACACCCTAAAGTGCAACAAATTGTTTTATATACAGCAGGGAGCAAGATGGTTTTTTCTTCTTCTCAATGCTTCTTCTTCACAAGGAAATACTCGTAAAAATTAAGGTTATTATTGCGGTCGTTAGAAATATTTAACTGTGAATGGTTACGGATATTTTATACGAACCATACGTTTTTTCGAGGAACGATTCTCGACGTTTCGTTGAAGTCGTATTCAACGTCATGAGGAGAACGACATGTGCCCGCAGAGGTATAGGGATGATAACACCCTTATCAAATGCTGAAACATAAATTAGTACATCTACGTGGTTTTCTCAAGCCTGTGTGATTCTGTAATCCAAGAGAGTTGTAAAGAAATATTATTATTATATACATTTTATTATTATTATTTTTAGGATTATTAGGATTATTTTATACAGATAAATTGCTATAATTTTATCTACTAGGTACATAATCTGAACTAAAAATATGTTTATTCATCCGACCTGCTTTCCCACAATTGAATCCTGAGTACGACACTGCAATGCAAACCTCACCGCTTTAAGTAGAAAAAACGAACATTCGAGAACTTCAACTTATTCCCTCCCTTTTACGATGAAGGCTAATTTACCGGAAAAATTCATTGAAAATATTATTAAACTGTAATGCAAAAATATATGATTTAAAGTGTTCTGACGTTTAAATATAAAGAACGACTTAAAATAGATTTTATTTTAACTTTGTAATACACACACAATATGAGTTATTAATTACTACTATAGTTTCGAGAGGAGCAGTTCCTCTCATCATCGGGTATGGTTAATAACCAAATCAAAGTAGTGAGTAGCTTGTTGGTCTTGTGGTTAGGACTCTCGCCTCGTAATACAAAGGTCGCAGGTTCGAATCTCACTCCAGACAAGCAAGTTAGTCCTATTTTCATAGCACAAGCGTTTAGTTTAATTTGAAAATAGTAAGAATATTGATGTGACACGAATTCCGTGTTCGCATCCCTATTTAAAAAAAAAAATACAAAATTTATCAGGTGTTTTTTTTTTACCAATAACGGTAAGAGATCAAGGATTGGTGAAGTGAAATGAAACTATTGTAGTAATTAATAACTCATATTGTGTGTGTGTGTGTGTGTGTGTGTGTGTGTGTGTGTGTGTGTGTGTGTGTGTGTGTGTGTGAGTATGTGTGTATAAAAAAGTTTAAATAAAACATATATTAAATTAAAATGTTGCACCGCGAAGTAATTGCCAAATCTTTCGATGATATGAAGAAAGATACTTAAATAACTTTCTCGTCGTCATCATCATCATACCAGATTTGCTGTAGGAAACCTCGTGTATGGAAGTGAAGCCTGGAACTGGCAAAAGAAGCATGTTTACTATCTCCGAGTTTTTCATTTTTATCTCCATAACAAGTTGAAAAAAATAGCTATAATATAAGTACTCTCGATGGCAAAAAAATTAGTATAACAAATTAGTGGCGGATGGCAAAAGATGAACGTTGCACAGCCAGGATCTGTTTTCATAAAAAAAAAATTTTTAATACAGGATGTAACAGAACTAGTCCACAATACATTAAAGTTGTATTATGAGTCGAAATTGTTCAATCAATTATGTCCTAATATCAACAGTCATGGATTGTGCGACGTAAAATGTTTTTTTTTTCAATGTTTCTGATTTATCTTTATTTAAACATTGTACTATTATTTACGTTACTTATATCCAATGTTAAAATGATTTATTTTTTGTCGCTTTTTACAGATAAAACATGATTGTTTCAGTGGAAATAATGTTCGATGTATTATATTTGCCAGTAGCAAAAATAATCTAGATGCAATCTATAACATATAAAACTGGCTACTCTGTTTTTTTTTACTGGCAATAAAGACAGTGTGCACCACTTTGATGGGAGCCCGCATTCCTAGCGCTTTCAAGGATAATGATTGCTAAACAAATATGAGAATGAATACACTACGTAAGCAAATGAATACACTACGTAAGCAAATGAATACGAAAGTACAAAACTCACGGTGCACTGTGGTTAATTAGTACTAACAAAAAGTAGACAAAACCATTGAATTCCATTTCACATTTTTCGCTCAAATGTACGTAACAGTAATACAAATAAATAAAATATTTTTAATAGACTTTTAAATTGCGCAATTAATCCGGATTCTAGCATCTCGCTACAATACGAATATTCTAAAATAAATAACTTTCTCAAACATTAATTTATTTTGAGATAGAGAGCGTCCATAAACTACGTGGTCTAATTAAGGCGGAGGAGGCTAGATATATAGAATGCTACGCTGGGCTGCGTGGGGGAGGGGGAGGGTCAGAGTCGAGATACGTAATTTTTTCATTCACTTTATTTGGCACAATTAAAATAGTACAGATTATGTGATGTACAAATCTGCGCAGATTAGGTTGCACCAATAAATGATAGCGATACGCCATTACATGTGTAGCAGGATTTAGGCACCTGCTAACTATAATAAAATTGTTTTTTTTTATATAAAATAAAAATAATATTAATTTTGTTCTGTTAAACTTTAACTTCAGTAAGGATGCTATATAATAACCTTTACGAGGCCTATAAGAAATGTTTTTGAAGTGAGTTTTCGAAAGATCGAATTCATAATAATGTCAATAAGATATGGAAGTCTTTTAAACAAGACAAATAGCCATTCTCTACAGTTTTTTTTTCTATCATCATTTTATGGCATCTGATGCATTACATATACGAATATTATACATATTTTTTTATGATATAAAATTCTTTATTGAAAATAAAATAAAGCATAGATGTTACAGTGACAATGAAAACTACATTTTTTATACATGTTTAACTGTCCCCTTAAATGTTAAAACTTGTGTTTGAGGACAGTAGTACATGATACATAAGAGCATAAATGATAAGTATGTCTAAGTCAATAATGGAACAGTGTAGAGAAATGCTAATAGTAAATAAATATTAGTGACTCAAGTATACTAATTATTTTCTTAGTACCGTTATTAAGTAAGTAAAGATGTATTCCCAATCATTGACAATTTATAGGAGTAAGCAGTGTCACCTATTATAAAAATTACACATTACATATATACATATATATATATATATTATTTTTTTTTAATAATTATAATTATTTTTTATTCTTATGTAGGTATTATGAAAATGTCTTATTTATTTGATACCTATAATATAATCCCGCCAGGGAATACAGTGGTTGAATACAGGTAGAGTAAAACGCGGATGGGTGTTTTACTCATAGTTTATTTCCAATAGATTTGCCGACCGAGCGTAACTACGATCCTGACTAGAGTATGCCGGAGCCAGGAAGTAAAAGAGAGCGTGCGCCCGCGTGTTCCCGTTTTTATGTGCTCGCATCCCCCACCATCTTCGCGCCTCGCGCCTCGGGTGGCGAACACATAAAAACACCACAATACCACAGTATAGTAAAGCACACAGTATGTTAACTTGGCAGTGTCCTTGAAATAAATACCTACGGCCGCTTGGTACTTAAACCTGGTTAAACACGCACCAGGGCTGCTCATTGACCGACTCATTGGGGTTAGGTACGTATTTGAAAATGCTATTTTAAATTGTCATGTTATCGTTTCATTAAATATTACTGCAAATTTTGTAAGTTTTAATTTTAATTATTTCTACTTGGATTATATTATGTTTTAAAAGAAATTGTGAGTTAGTATGGAGGGAATGGAATAAACATGCATTTTTTGTTTTTTGCTTAGTTTAATAAATCCAAAACCTTTTCAAATTCTAGGAAGTAATAAAATGAATTATTTATTTATATTAGGAAGACTTACAGCAACAAACGAAAAAGGATAACAAATTACATATATAGAAATACAGGTACCCAAATATAGAAATATTATATTAGTTAAAAACAAACATCTGAATAAGCAACACGAAGTAATTTAAAATTGAACGAGCAAGAAAAATAATGATATAAGACTACCTTAAGATATAAGACTAAACAGAACAACCAAAAAATAAAGAATTATTTTACAACTTATTTACGAAAGCATAAAAATGTTAAAAATAAAGAATTAAATTTCAAATTATTTTTGTTGCAAAAGTAGTAAATAATAAAATAATTTATTTATATTAAGAATATCAACAACAGCAGATAAAGAACAATAAAGAATTTATTTATTTACGTTCGATAATTTCGTGCCATAATTGACGTAAATGAATGCGCGGGAGCGTCTCACACTGCTTGCGCCCGCACGTTACTGCAGCCCTGCGGCGACTGAGCAGTCTGAAGTATACCGAGATTTCGAAGGGTGTCGTTTCGGCTGTTTGTATGAAGATATAATACTGTATGCTTTACTATACTGTGACAATACCCAATAATTTAAAGAGTTTTGTTAAGAGAAAAAAGCACAAAATGTCTTCTGGAATTAACAGGGAAAAAGCTATGTTCAACTCGGGAAGGGGGGGTGTCAAAGCAAAAGCCACGTTAGGCCTACATGGGGGGTTCAAAAGTGTTTAAAATGAAACCACATAGTTTATGGACGCTCCCATATCAGTTGTGTTAGAAGTCTAACGCACAAAAATAATTTTGTCCACATATGACATCGAAATGATCGCGGTGCGATGTAAGCCAACTTAATTAAAGTATCCCACGAGCCAGGACAGGGCACGAATAAACTGTGCATTCGTTTCAAGACCATAAGCTTTAGAATTGAAATTACATTTATTACTCCTTTTGTGTACAATACCCAACCGTCACAGCCACACGTCTCGGGCCTTTAAATGTTTATTTGCACACCGAGCAATTTTATTTTATTAATAAATGTCCGCTATGGAATATTCTCATAAGTTATGAAAAATATTACCTGCAGTTAAGATATAATATTGGGCACTAACAAAGTTATGTCCATTTTTACCAAATTTTACACAACCAAAAAAATTACAACAAATTAGTCAATAACTTGTTGTAATTATACATTGTTTACAACTTTTTGTCAACGTTCTACAAATTTTTCGATTTCCTCTGCGACGAAAACCTTTACCAAAAACCTTTGCCGGTTTTATTTCCTTAATTAAACACAATCAGAAGGTGTCGAAAATGCTCACTTTTGTCTACTTGACATTAGGACAGATAATTTTCTTTTGAGGAAAGTATAACCTTTACCAATTTGTTTTAATTTTTGTGTACATTTTTAAATTTGAAAACGCAAGTGGACACTACTTATGTTAACACTTATACAGGTAGGTATTCAAAAAACTTCAGGGCAACGTATCTTTAAATAAACGCATAAATCAGGACAATAATGATTCTGAGATGTAGTTAAATATTGTGCGAAAAGGTGAAATATACACACTTTCTCTCTTTATCATGAGATAGCGAGATTGTTTGTATATGTCGCACATCATCATTTATGAAATTGCAATGAGAAATTGACATAGGTTATACAAAAATCTGAAATATTTTAAAATTCAGCTCGACATTTTAGAAAATTCTATATATCGCACAGTTCATAGAAGAGATAAAAAAATCAAATACTATGAAATAGCCAGACAAAATTAAGCAATTTTTAATGTTTATTAACAAAACTGTTAATTGTTGTCGACACGACGTTGAAAAGTGACACTGAGTACTATTCACAGATTAAGTTTTTTTTCTTTTTGTTTACTTTTACACTTTAATGTTTACATCACCAAACTACACACAAAAAAAATCGATTCCCGGTGACGTCACAATTTTAATCTATGTGATTTACTTAAGCTTGGGTATTCTGTAATTGGGCCTCCTGGCCTGTTGAAGCGTAAAAAAAAATTTTAAAAAATACTTACCGCACCTTTTCATGGGTTGTGCGACATGATGATTAATTAATAAACAATATAATTAAATTAATACACAATAAAAGTTAAAAAATTGAATAATGATTTTGAATCGAGGCGCTCAATTGGCACACGTCTCTATACAGGGTGTACCAGAGCTAGGAGCAGAAACTTTGCCAGTAGATTGCTGACTATGTTATGAGTCTAAAATATTCAAGCAACCATGGCCTAATATCAATAGTTATGGAGATATGCAATATCGAAGTTTTCCAATATTTATCACTTATTTTTTGCAAAAAGTTGAAATATCATGACAGTAACTTATGTCGATTATGAAAAACTCAATCACTTTAATACAAGTTGAATAAAATGATAAATTAAATGATAAAAATCTTTTAAAAAAACTTTTTTCAATTTTCGCAAGGTGCAAAAATTGAAAAGAGTTATTTTTTACAAGGTTTTTATCATTTTATTTAAGTTGTATTGAAGCAAATGAAATTTTCATAATCAATATAAATTACCATAATGACAGTTCAACTTTTTGCAGGAATCTACCTGCCAAATTTCTGCTGCTAGCTCTGGTACACCCTGTACACTCGTTTAAAGATGTGACCTGACGGCCCATTTTGCTTCATAAATTTTTGTGTAATTATAAATAATATAATCGTATTAATTTTATGATAAATCAGTGCTAGCTATATAAATAATATTTGGATGGTGAAAATAAGATAATACCGTAAATTTGAGGTGAATACAAACATTTTATGAAAACTTAAGTCAGCTGATCAATTTGAGTGCCTATTATAAATGTTCTTTCATCACTCTTTTTCGCAACAGCTCTCTTCCTTCTCTTGCGGCACACCATTCTTTCCTCTACAACTTTCTTACATCTTCTCAAGCTCAGTTTTTGGTTTTTGATGCTTTTAATACTTATAATCTTGTAAATGTATACAGTGAGCATAGGACGACATTATCGTTGTATGACACACAGCATTCGACACATAAATTTGCTTGCTTATTCAACAATTTTCATAGGAACTTGCACAAGCGATAAAGACTATACCTATTTAACTGTAACTGGTTGCGGATATATTACACAAACCGAATGTTTTTCTGAGAAACCATTCTCGATGTTTCATTGAATTCTTATTCAACGTCATCAGGAGGACGACCTTTACCCGCGGAGGTAGAGGGCGGACTGATTACTGCTTTCGAGGGCGTAAATTATATGCACACAGTTAAATGTGTCTAAAGACCGTAATAACAACCTTAACTCTTTAAAAGATACCTATCATAAATTTCTCTTGTCATCATCATTATGTGACAACAATTCATTGAGAACCTATGCATTGTATGGAATATCTCCAGTCGTAAATATTAAATTGTCTTGTGTACACTTCTCAATATTTTAACTCCATCTTCTTCGAAATTCCTCTCATAACAGCTTTATTTATTTTAATGTCACTGCTCGTGGCCGCGCAACAGCCACACCATAGTAACCCCTCAGGGCTAAACGACACCAACCGGCGAAAGCCGATTCTTTCCGCTGGTTTAAAATAATACCTCTAAGTATAAATAATGGATCAAACAGTGTTGCAAGTTTATTGAGGCCCTGTCAAGAGATAATACTACCCGTCGGTTACATATATATTTCAGAATATATTAGGCACATTATTAGTTGTAAGTAACCCGTTGTACTTATCCGTCAATATTTATTTATAACTATGGCTGAAAATTGTACTACATCTGTGCAACCTGTCTTCATAAAGTCTTTGTTACCGTTGCTCCCGTCATAGTAGGGAGACCAGCCGCTCTCTCCGAAGTTAATAAGAAGACACACCGGATTATATTTTTAAAAAGTGGATGTGGATAGGTTCTACAGAAAACAGTCTAAAGAAACAGTGAAATTATGAAAAATGGGAGATGGATTTTTTATTTAACAATTTTTATTAATCAATTAGAAAAGACATACAGAAAAAATCAAATTAACGAAAAAATATTTTAAATGCCGCCGGGACTCGAATCACGAACCTCCAATTGGTTGCAGGGTTGATGATGGACCGAAACGTCGGCCCGAAAGGTCGTAATGACATGAAGATTGCATTATCAAAATTTGCATTTTTTTCAATATTTCCAACTATTTTTTTTTGTAAAACATTCAACTATCAATACGGTAACTTAAATCGATTATGATAAATTCATTCGTTTCAATACAAGTCAGATAAAATAATAAAACCTTTAGATATCTCATTCTAACAATTAAGGCTATCATCTGACAATGCGAGGGAAATTCGCCACTTTTCTCACAGCTTCTTTTGCATTTTATATCACATATTTGTATAGTGCATCAAATTAAAATGTATTCATTAAATTTTATATATATTAAATACATACATAATATATATTTCAAAACGACACAAACAAAATTATTTAATCAATTATTAAATTACTAAATAAGTAATGTTTTAGAAATGAAAAAAAATTCTTCACTTTGTGGGCTTTGCATAACTGTATAGACTTGCCACACGCTTCTTTTCTGTCATATTTAAAGAAAACGATTTTTTTAGTTTACGTTAGTTCTCATACAATTTGTGTTCTAAAAGAGACTTTTATGAAGAAATTAAAAACTTCCTGAGGAATTTTTGAAACCTTTCTACATATTTTCTACATATAAGATCATTAATCAAAAGAATGGATATTATTTTTTTAAACTGTATACCAGAAAAATCTAAATCTCAGTCAATATTCCTGATTTCAGGTTTTTAATCAAGACTCATCGTATTTTCTTAAATAAATGCCACTAGAGAAGCTACGAGAAAAATTGTTAAATTTCGCTCGCATTACCAGACCGTCTTCATCATTGAAGGTAAAGGAAAACAGTAGCCTAGATTTTTATTATAATACTTGTATGAAATTGGCTTGAATATCTCGTTAATTGGACAGGGATGCTTAACAATATTTGTGGGAACATTGAGGAGGTTTCAGTTTATATTACTTACTTACATCACGCCGTTTCCTCGTAGGGTTAGGCAGACAGGATAGAGCGCCACACTCTTCTTTACTGAAATACAACTCTCGACTCATCCACATTCGCACATCTTCGCATGTAAGCTCGCCGGTTCTTGAGGCTTCAATTTACATATGGAACCAACCCACTTCTTTTTACTCCCCCTGTTTCTACTAACTACAGGCAAAACTCATACTTGTGGTGAACTTGCAACAAATATAATGCACGACTCATAAAAAACTATAATATAGACTTATTTCAAAATAACCCTATTCATGTGAGACGCTTGCTTTCCGATCCATTTTTCAAATAAAATATATGTTATTATTTTCCACTAAATCAATTAAATATGGTTTCATCAATATACTATATGTAGGTACACCACGCAAATACGATATTTTGTCACTACCGGTGAAAAACTGTTATTGGCTTTTTTATGTTTCACATTCTTTGTATTTACTGTTTTCCGAATTAATATAAATATAAAAATAAGTAACTTATGTAGGTGGTATAAGGCCCGTAATTTATCTTCGTCTTTATTTAATTTTAATTATTGCCATAATCTTGCAAAATTGCATTTTCAGTTTAAACGCAAGGATTTCATTACAGTACATGTTCATTTCCTTAATTAATTGTCCTTAATTTGTAATATAACATAAAACTACAGTATTAAAACTTTTATGCTTTGAAGTATCGACTTCACAATTCACTGTAGTATTTCTTTAGTGTTTTTTTGTATTTTTTTGTCTCGTTAAATTTTTTATTCTTATCCTTATAATCGCCAATGCAGAAGAAGAAAAAATCAAAGAGATGGACGTAAATGGTTCCTAATGATATAAATAATACATCACCGTAGCTCTCGTTCTACCGGAGTCTGGTGGTCAGATCATAATGCGAGCAAACTGGACCAGAATTATAAATGTTTACGACCCGACCCATCAAGCCTTTAAAAATATTGACGAGATTAAATACCGACACACCTTTCCGTTAATTATAATTAGCCGTTAACTAGGCGGCGTGTGATTGTATCGACACGGTACAAATTGGATAACAGTAAGATAAAGTGTATCATAGCGATCTCAAATGTTTAATGCACTGTATAAATGTTCGTATTCCGAATATCTTGTACCGAGCATTTTACAGCTCAGATCAAGATTACTCTCCGATCTCGGGTTCGATTCTCCGCTGGAGATTTCTATTTTATTCATATATATGTTTAACTGGAAGACTAGTTGATGTTTCATTAATTAAAAGTTATTGCTAGATTGCAGAGTTGTTAGACCGGCAGTCGGCTATTATGAAAATAATACACCAACTGTTCGCATGCGGCGTTGCCAGAAATTATTTTTTTAATGCAATATTTGGACCAGTGAAGTATCAGTGAGATACATATTTGTATTTTATTTAGGATTTAGAGTAAAAAAAAAATTGAAATATATGGCATTCTACATAATATAATTTTTTATCGGAGAGAGGGTGTGGTTGCCCGGAGAGGGGTATTTATATTTTGCGCGGTATTCTAACGAGCATTTCTGAAAATGTTGGATTTGATGGTGTTTGTTCCTTGAGCGGATCTGGTCCGAGTCGTTTTTGATAGGAATTAATGGTTCTCTGTGATCTGAAGAGAAATACTTATGTACTCCTCTATCACACTAGTCACAAAATCTACTCACCTAACAACATTTATCTTACGTTCTTCGCTCCCCCTGCTTAATTGCATAGGTACATCGTTATTATTTAGGTCACTTCAAAAGAAATGCCCCCATTTTATTTACTCAATCATTTACTGATTATTTTTAATTTATAAAAATATTTTTAAATCGTTCAGTTAGTTATCGTATAATTAATGTTTTAAAACAGACTGTTATTAAGAAATATCTAACTTTTTTGGGTGATTTAAAAAACTTTTTAAACATCAATACACTTACTATTCTGAAACTTACCCAAAAGCCTGTGCTATAGAAATAGACTAACTTGCTGGTATCCTGGAATAGGGCTCGAACCACTGACTACCAGATCACTAGGCGAGCGTCATGACCATTACACCTACAAGCTACTATTTAACACTGAATACTAAAAAAAAAGAAATCTTGGTTGATATTCCCGATTTCAGCTATTCAATCAAGGCACAGAATAGGTATTATATTACAGATATAATATTACAGAGTAAATATATCCATTATTGATTATTATTTCTTTAATTCATGAAAATTATTTTTATGATCGTTTGGATAGTTTCGTTAAAATTTACATTTTCAAATAATTATTTATTTTTCTGATTTTGATGATTCTGACTAATTTTGCATAGTTAATAATTTTTACTCCCTTTCTTTTAACTCGTAGCGTCTGCCTGTCTACTTGTTGTATTGTCTGCTTGTCTGACGAAAAAGCTTTGGATCGATTTTAAACCCTTTTCCCGTGATCCAATCGAGCTGAAACTTTGCAAACAGACTCGTGGCGACGATCAAAAAAATCTGTCAAATTTTCGTTAAAAAATTTTGGATTTTTCAAATTTTTTATGGTTTTTTCATGCAACCTACTAAGTTATATGAAAATATTTCAACGCGTGTGGTAGACACGGAACCTGATTATAGGATAATTTTGGAAATTTTTTATTACTCCCTTTCTTAGCGTTGTCCGACCGAAGCCCAACGCGTAGGTTTAAGCGCCAAACCAGTTTCCACTAGTAAATGAGAAAGGGAGTATAATAAAAACTTGGTTATTGTGGGTTAATTTTTTTAACATCAATAAATTAAATGGATGCAGTTATTTTTTTAAACAGGAATACAAAAAAATACAAAACTTGTTCAAACTTCATATTTGTTAGCAATGTATATACAAGACGCTTCGTATTTAGAAATCGTGAAATGTGTTCGGATTCTTTTCATTCTTAAAAGCCTTTAACCTCGTCCGAGCCAAGGACGATTTCAAAAAAATAAAGCATCCTTCGTGCACACAGGGACACGCGGTATCTTTTTTATATTATTATGGATACGGTATTAACATTCTGTCGATATCACATTGATGTGTCGTGAGGAGATTATCTTAAAACATCTCAATCAATACACGTGTAATTCCATCAGTCCATGACCGGATTGATCCTACGGACACATTTTATTTTATTTTTGAAATGAAATGACGTCAGGCGTCTTGAGGACGCATCCATTACAGATTGGGAGCCAGCGACCACCAGACTTAGTTTTTTATTTTTATTATTTTATTTATTTGCTTCAACAGGCCAAGAAGCCCAATCAAAAGCTAAATAAATCATAAAACACCCAGGCTTGAGTAAATCACATAGATTAATTGTGACCTCACCGGGAATCGAACCCTGAACCCTCGGTATGAGAAGCCAGTGTCATACCAACTGGGCTACGAGGGCCGCCTACATTATAGTATCAAACCTGAAATATGTTCTGAAAATGTACACTATGGTAGGTATGATGATTTGGATATTATGACATTTGAGTTCGGGGGATTTTGACAGACAACAGGTAGGTAATACAGGTACATATACAAAAAATATATAAATAAATCGTTAAAATATAAGGTATTATTTAATATTGTTAAATAGTGCCCCGAATAAAATATATACCAGGAACTAGCAAGTTAGTCTTATTTTCATAGCACAAGCGTTTAGATTTTTTTGAAAATAGTTAGAATATTGATGAGACAATATTCCGTGTTCGCATCTCTATTTTAAAAAAAATAGATTTGTTACTATAACGAAAATGACATGATTATTAAGAGCTTCAAAGCACCTAGTGGAAGAAATGACTCGCGAAAAGCATATGGCAATGATGACAATGAGTGTTTAATAGGTACTGACCCCTTAAACATATTTTAAAAATCAGGTTTGTTATTTTCACGTTTGACTTTTTTTGTACCTCTATTACCTACCTGTTATCTGCCAAAATCCTCAGAACTCAAATGTCACAATACGCAACCTTCCTACCTACTATGGTGTACATCTAAAGAAAATATTTCAGGTTAGATACTACGACCTAAGTCTGGATGTCTCTGGCTCCTAGTATATTATGTTTTATTGCAACGCCCGCAGTCGTATAAAACACGAGGATTGATTTGTGTGTATTTATATATCAATTAAAAGTATAAATTTTTCACTCCATTCAGCAATTATCCCCCTTCACGCACGATCGCTTTCACCTTCCATATCGTAAATTCTCTCACATTGCACGCGCTGCATCATTATCACTTCACATTTCATTGAGAAACTATGCGTGTGTGATGGTTGTGTAATGTGTGTCTTTTTCTGAATGTAAATATATGTTTTTAGATTATGTGTAAATTACAAACAGGAATTTTTAATTGATACGCTTTTTTAATGTATTAACGTCTAAAATCAAAAATTTTAGGTGATATCAGAAAATATCATCATCATCATCAATGGCTCCACAACTCATTGTGGGCCTTGGCCTCCTCCAACATTCCTCTCCATCTTTCTCTATCCTTACATGTACTCTTCCAATCCCTGATGCTTACAGTTTTCACGTCTCTTACTCCATCCAGCCATCGGAGTTTGAGTCTATCAAAGCTGATGCCTTTTGGCCTTTTGTGAAGAGAATCTTTTTGGTATTCTCTCTACACTCATTTTTTGTAAGTACCCTGCCCATCGCAGTCTCCATATTTTAATAAATTGTATTATTGGCTCATCGTAAATGTTGTAGATCGTATTGTTCAAACTATGCTTGTCTGTACTGAACCAAATATTTTTCTGAGTTTTTTTTTTTAAATGCAGGGAGAGACATTTTTACTCAATACCCAGCATTCAGAGCCATACATCAATTAATACAGGACGTAAATAGTGTCTTAATCAGAAAATATAACTTTGTATAAAACACGTAGATTGTTCATAACATTTACCGGGTTTAACATCACTGTATCTTCATCAGGACAGGACAGACTGACATCACAGTTCCATAAACTGAAAAATATGTAATAATTCAAATTTTGGGTGGGGGGCGCGGCCTCATGGACGCGTTTTCAAAAAAATATTTTTTTTAGCATTTCGTGGTTTGACATATTAAATAAATTAAACACGTTAAACTACGTATAAAACCGCTATTTATTAGATAATATGCCAACCAGTTTCGCTCTACTCAAGCCGCCGTTTCCCCATGGGAGTAAGCAGAGGGTAGAGCGCCACACTCTTCTGTCCTGACATACAACTCTCGCCTCATCCACATTCATACATCTTCGCATGCAAGCTCGCCGGTTCTAATGAGATCATCTTCCAGTATGTGGTTAATCTGGTCATGCCACGTCTTCCGCGGTCATCCTCTCTTTCTGGCGCCATCAACACCTGCATTATATACATTTTTCCTACCATTCTTTCCTCATTCATTCGCTTAACATTTGCAACAACAGCAACGACAGCAAAAACAACACAACAACAACAACATTATATGGTTGACGTTTTCAATGACAATCTAGTGGAAATAAAGTTTACACTTAAAGAGACAATATTACTTCATTACTAACTTCAACTATTAATATTAGGTCCTTACATATGAAATTGGCGTTTAGTATGGGAGGAACATAAAGCCGATTTTTTTTTATTATAATATATTTATTTAATCAAAGTATGTACCATTGCTATCTATGCACTTTTGCCATCTCATAGGTAGTTCATCGATCCCTTTACTAAAAAAACCATTCGGACGGGAATTAATAAAATCTTTGAAGGCGGTTTGGACTGCCCCATCGGAGATGAATTTTTCCTTTGCAAGAAGTTATCCAAATTTCGAAAAAAATGGTAATCTGTTGGGGCAAGGTCCGGAGAGTACGGTGGATGTCTTAGACATTCCAATTGAAGCTCCTCTAATTTGGTAGCCGTCTGTTGTGCAGTGTGTGGTCTAGCGTTATCATGAAGCAGCAGTGGCCTAGAGCGATTAACCAGCCTCGGTTGTTTAGCAGCTAGCTTTTCCATCATGGTTTGCAGTTGCTGACAATAGACATCTGCCGTAATCGTCTGGCCAGATTTAAGAAAGCTGTAGTGAACGACACCAGCACTAGTCCACCAAACGCTCACAAGTAACTTTTTTGGAGTCAATTTTCGCTTGGGGCATGGTTTGGCTGGTTCGGCAGGGTTCAGCCATTGCGATGAGCGCTTCCGATTGTCGTACAGGATCCACTTTTCATCACAGGTAATGATTCGATTTAAAATCTCTTCATTATTGTGCCGGTTGAGTAATGCAACGCAGCAGTCAACGCGCGTTTGTTGATTTTCTTCACTCAATTCGTGAGGTACCCACCTTTCAAGCTTTTTCACCTTACCAATTTGCTTCAAGTGGATTTAAACAGTTTTATCACTAACACCGCAGCCTGCAGCTAACTCGGATGTGGTTTGCGATGGATCCGCTTCCACAATAGCCTTCAATTCTTCATTATCAACTTTGGTCTCCGGCCGTCCACGGGACTTGTTTTGCAGGTCGAAATTTCCAGAACGAAAACGTTGGAACCAAAAACGCACTGTGTTTTCTTTTGCGGCACCGTCGCCATACACATCATTAATCCTTCGAGCCGTTTCTGCAGCACTGGTGCCACGGTGGAACTCGTACTCGTAAATAACGCGATATTTCAAGTTTTTCATTTTGTAAACTGAGTGACGCAAAGGAAAAAACAATTGAGGAAAAAACAAATGAATTATAATTTTCAAAACACAAATACATGAGTAAATAGCTGTATAAATTTGGATTTGGAATTCTTAACCAAAGAGAAGATATTTGAGATCAAATTTGCCAGTACGGCAAAACGCCAATTTCATATGTAAGGACCTAATATATAATTAAATATAATGAAGTGTAATATACTTTTTAGGTACATTACTGATATTTTTTATTTAATTTTTATCGTACTTTAATCGTATGTTAATACTTATACCTGATACTTTCACTGCTTATACCTTTTATTGCTTATAAATGTACTTTATATTTATATATTTTACTGCTTATAACTGATATTGTTTTATGTATACTTCTCAAATTTTATGTAATATTTTTATACGTTGTATGTACTACTTATGCCTGATACTGTGTTATATACTTCATTCTATATTATAACATTTTTATATATAATGGGCGTAAACAAATAAATAAATAAATAAAAATAAAAAGATGCCCAAACCATCTGGGTGACCCTTTTTTAATTCTATTAATTATCCTTAGATCAGCTTTATATTCATTCTTAATATCTTCATTCTTTACTCTATTATAATTGTTTTAAAGCAAGCCGAAGTTCATTTTTCAAAGTTCTAGGACCAAGCGTGACAAATATCCGTTTGACATTTCGAAAACCCTGTTTACGACACGTGGACATTGCGGGGAGACCCCCTGACAGGTGGGCCTATCTCCAGAACTGGGTCACAAATTATTTGGGATCAGATTTCCGGATCGACCTTCCATCGAGGCATTTTTATATCGGCAATTAAATCAATTTACTGCCACCAATCTATCACGGAGGGCACTGGACCTAGTGTCGGCAGCAATTACATTTTATGCCGGTTTTTAGTGCGCGTTCATTACGAAAAGCGTAATACCGCAATGTCTTAAGAACGCGGCGTTTATTGTTGCTAATTTAAATAATATTTTAAAGTATACGCCGTTCGACTAGTGGGTTGGAGAAAACTTTTTATACATTTTAGGTGGTTCCGAAAAAAAATAGTTTCGATCATTACCGTGGTTGGTATCTGCCGGCAATGGTTCTCTCGAGTGGCGAGTCTTTTTTTTCTTCTTTTTTTACAAGGTAGTGACAGTTACTTATGAATGGATGTTTCTCTACTATATGCGTGTCATAAACTCGTGTGAAGTAGAGGAGTATCATTACATTATACATTTACAAAGAATTATGTGATAAAAATGTACATATTCATCAGGTAATAAGTACATTTATAGACAATCAAGTAATAATTAATAAGTAATAGGTACATATGTATAATAATAAGTAATAATTGAAATAATAAGTAGGTAATAAAAAGTAAGAAGCAAGTAATTATAATATTTATGTTTGTGCTTGTTTGTTTTATTTTAATTTTTCCCTCAGGGTAGTGAATTACTCTAATAACTGTCTCTAGGTGCAATTCTGTTTTCATATTAATTAATCTGGCTCCTATGTTATATGTCTACATGTTGTGTTATTATGTGTATGCTTATTCTTATTATATATTATGTCATATGTCGCACTATATTCCAATTTGTCACACATCTATAATTTTTTTATTATCGCTGGGTAGCACTTTAAAGAAATTTGTGTTAAATTTTATCGCTCATAGAAGACGCACTTATTAATTTCGCCACTTAGATATTTTCCTGGATTATTTCGCTTAATATCTGATGCTTAGAAATTCCATGACTGGCCACAGCGGCCGTCATCCCGGGGCAAATATCGCGTTGATTGAAATATCAAAACCAAAACTCAGTTGCGCAGCGCGGCATTGTTTTATATAAGCGATATGCAGGACTTTCGAACTTTCGAGAAGATTATTTTCCTTTCTAGTGTTTAGGAGAAGGTTCCCGTTGCGTCTCCTGAATGTTATAGATAATCTTGGAGGGCTGTAGACTCTTCTAGAGCATTCTATAGTGTTGCTGCAAAGTAATATTAGGTCCTTACATATGAAATTGGCGTTTAGTATGGGAGGAACATAAAGCCGATTTTTTTTTATTATAATATTTTTATTTAATCAAAGTTTGTACCATTGCGATCTATGCACTTTTGCCATCTCATAGGTAGTTCATCGATCCCTTTACTAAAAAAACCATTCGGACGGGAATCAATAAAATCTTTGAAGGCGGTTTGGACTGCCCCATCGGAGTTGAATTTTTTCCTTTGCAAGAAGTTATCCAAATTTCGAAAAAAATGGTAATCTGTTGGGGCAAGGTCCGGAGAGTACGGTGGATGTCTTAGACATTCCAATTGAAGCTCCTCTAATTTGGTAGCCGTCTGTTGTGCAGTGTGTGGTCTAGCGTTATCATGAAGCAGCAGTGGCCTAGAGCGATTAACCAGCCTCGGTTGTTTAGCAGCTATCTTTTCCATCATGGTTTGCAGTTGCTGACAATAGACATCTGCCGTAATCGTCTGGCCAGATTTAAGATTTAAAATCCCTTCATTATTGTGCCGGTTGAGTAATGCAACGCAGCAGTCAACGCGCGTTTGTTGATTTGCTTCACTCAATTCGTGAGGTACCCACCTTTCAAGCTTTCTACGGCAAAACGCCAATTTCATATGTAAGGACCTAATATATTACAAGGGATTCGGACAGTGCGTAATTCCTTCTGGTTGACATTTCGTTACAGTATTCACCCTTGAAGTAATATGCTCTGATTCTGTTGTAGCCTTCACCGAGGTTTGTACGGGTCATGTATTCTTACACTAAATGCATACTTCTTCACCAAATAGATTATAGAGGTAAGCAATAGATCAAAAAAGCTATTCAGACATCCTGGGGGTTGGTTTACCGCGTCAACATATCAACTAAGCTTAATAACTAATAATTAAACTATTGAAATATATGTTAACACCTCTTCATGGTTTATAAACCAAACCAATATATACTCGTAGCTGTAGTCCATAAAATTAAAAGTATTTTTGATTCATTTTACGCAAAAATATGTGGACCGCTTCGGTTAACTTTTGAATGTACATTTTCAAAATTAGTAACGTAGATTTAAAAAATCTTAACATTATGAATTGATTATTAAATTATACTTATATATACTATAGTCAATATAAAATAATATCAAAACCTCCAATAAGGTGTAAGCTGAGTATTGATAATGAGCTTGTGGAATGAGTCATGAGCTTCGGATATGTAGGTGTAGAAATTTGCAGCCATGGCAATCTGTGTACTGAAGTCCGAGAGTAAGATAATAAAGCATCTATCTTATCAGGGTATTTATTTATTTTTTTTTTATTTCAGTATATATACGCCCATCAGAGCATTTACATAAACATTGGGTAATACATGTCGGTAATGAGAAATATAATAAGAAAATAAAAGAAGTCATATAAAGAAATATAAAATGACATAATAACAGAAATATAAAAAGAGCTCTACAACTAAACTTAAACACAGAATCCATAATTTCATAAATCTATAAATACATCATATTTTTTATAGGATTAGCGATAATTACAGAAATATAAATTAAGATTTTTTTTTTATAGGATAAGAATACAAGAAAAGAGTGATAATTACATATATTTGAGGATTATTTTTAGACATAGAGGAAAGTTCATTGTTGATTAAGAATATTGCGAATTGTATGTTTGAATTTATTTAAATTTGTGGAAAAAACGTCTAACTGTTCAAATCTGTTAACAAGTCTGGGAAGCCTTTGAAGTGGTGAATTAAAAAAGTAATTAGTTGTCGCAGCTTCCAAGGCAAACCCTGCGTAATTTCTGGTTACTCGGGATGGAACTCGCAAACAGATTCGTTCCAACAGTTGTGGACAGTCGATGTTCCCGTTAATTATTTTGTGAAAAAAGACGAGATCAGCTACAATTCTTCTTATTTCCAATTTATCAAGAGAGCAAAATGATCTTAAAAAGTTATAATCAATATGTGTTGATGGTAAATTAAGTTTATAATTGATAAAACGGAGAAATTTATTTTGTGTTCTCTCTAAATGTGACACATGAACAGCATATTGAGGGCTCCATACAACTGAATTTGTTTCTAATACTGGTCTAACCAGACTCTTAAATAATAGTTTAAAAGTTCCAATATTTTTGAAATCTTTGCTTAATCTGAGTACGAAACCTAGGGTTCTTAAGCCTCTATCAACTGTGCAATTGATATGTGACACAAGAGAAAACTTATTGTCTACAATTACGCCCAGATCTCTAATTTCATCAACGACACTCAAAGTTATACCATTAATATTTGTATTTCAAGTATTTCAAGAATTTGGTCTGGAAGAACAAAAATATGCATAATGAAAGCAAGTATGTATAATACAAAACATGCGTGAGGCCTATCCTGACGTACGATGTAAAGGCTGACACTGTCTGTACCAGAGGATTCCTCAAAAAATCTGTAATGAAAGTGCTGAGATCTATTACTGGAAAAACTCTGTAGTGTAGACATAAGAAAAACCGAGAAGATAGAGGACAAATGTTGTCATAAGGAAAACCGGTAAGATAGAGGACAAAGCACGATGGAATATATCCAAAAGGAGATTCTGGAGAGATCACGTAGCCAGGATGAGCAGTGATTGGGTTCCCACCACTTTCCCAGGATCCTTTTATGAGCTTATGCTGACATATCGGCCCTACTCATACTTCGCCTGGTTGACAATTTTTTCTCTAATAGCTATCTCCGTGCTAGGCCGTGAGCCAGGATGAACATTGACAGATTCGTGGATACAGCAGCTAATGAAATCCCCTCGGGACGATACCCACCAGGAAGATCACCTAAGAGATGGAGGGGCAACTGGACCTCATCATTCCAGGAGGCGTAGGTTTCTGTGCCATAGATCGACGGATCTAAAAAAAGAAAAAAAAATGTATACCATAAAATATTAAGTGTTATTAAGTATTATAAAATATAAGTTGTGTGTGGCGTCCGTTTTTTTTTCAAAGAAGGAGGTCAACAAGACACAAATTTGTCGATAATGTGTTCCCCTTAATATTCATGAATAGCATCTTCACCGTATACTTCGCAAATCGCGAGCAGTTTTGACGGCTTTATTTGAGTAAAGGCGAACATAATGAGGTATCGAAAGTGTTCACTTTTGTTTACTTGATATTCCATTTTAAGAGCCTGTAATTAAATATAATAATTAATTTAACGTAAAATCAAACACCACTTCTTGTAAAGGAGAAAATTTTCATTCGAATGGAGAATATGACCAAAAAATTTTTAAAACATTTTTAACGTAGTCACCGACGATTACTAATTTAAATGTACTGAATTCTAAATTTAATGTCCCTTAATTTTAATCCCTTCAAAAATCATGTTTTCTATAAATTTAAAATCTCGAATTGAGTACATTATAAATTAGTTATCCTCGATGACAGCATTAAATTTTTTTTTGGATATTTGGAATCAATTTATCAATTTGTCAATTTGTTTTACTTTTGGCGTGCATTTTAAAATTTGAAAAAAAACGGACACTGCTTTTGTTTCCACCGAATACAAAGCATGATTAAGAATTTTGGCTTAGAATGGAGACTAGAAAAAATCAGTCAAAGAAAGTTTGTGTTATTTAGCCATCGATTTGTAAAAAGTAACACTAACAATGAATTTAAAACTACGTGAGCTCGGCTCAAAAGTCTCGCAAATGTTTAATATTGAAATCTCGTCAAATGCTGGGTAATCGGATTATTCGCTTAGGAAACCCCTTTTATCTTCAAGATGCGGTTCTCGAATTAATATAACCAGATTGTATTAATAAAATCACTTAAGACTGTTCGTGAATGTACGCGATGTGCAATTATGAACCTTGTTTATCTAATTAGTTCATTAATGGCTGATAAAGCCCGTCGCATAATTCAGATCATTCTATAAATTATCATTCCTCCCATACAATTTAATACACAAATAGTGATAACCTTTGGCGTAAGTTAGTAAACCGCATTAAATGCGTCAATTTATTGTTAACCTAAGAATTCTTCGCATGCCTCTATATGTCCGTATTAATGTCCTAAAAAATAATCAATGAACTAGACAACCGAATTTATCAAGCACATAAAAAGCTGATGTTGCTAAATATCCATGCTAAAATTAATCCAAAAACAACAAAAGAAAAAATATTTTTACTATTTTACGGGAATTACAAAAGTTCAACCGTAGGTGGCGAATGCGTAGTTGCAAATCAACTGTATATAATAAGTTATATAAATGACTTATATGTATATATAACTTAGAAAAAAATGGTAGACGTGTTGTTGTTCTTAGGGTGGAATCAGTGAACGCCAAGACGCGTCGTAAGCTATTAATACATAATATAAATAGGTTCGTCTCTGTGAGACGTCTATAATTTATCTTAATTTATTATTAACTCTTTGTAGACAAAACCAAGTAAAAAAATCCGTTCTTAGAACATAAAATAAAATATTAAATTAAATTACAATTACAATAAGCTAGAGTAGCTTGTAGGTTAGGACTCTCGCCTCGTGATCTAAAGGTCGCGGGATCGAACCTTACTCCAGACTAGCAAGTTAGTCCTATGTTCATAGCATAAGCGTTTAGCTTAGTTTGAAAATAGTAAAAATATTAATGTGACACGTATTCTGTGTTCGCAGGAATATTTAAAAAAAAAATTGAAAGTAATTAAAAATTTTTTTAAAGTAAAGTACATATTTTTAACGATAACTAGCAAGTTTTTTTAAAGATTAATATCAGGTTTAAAGTTTTTCTGTAGTTATTTACACAATGATTTACAATGATTGTTATAAATTTTGCACAGTTATTTTTAGCATACTGCGCAAAATATACTCCCCACACCCAGGCCTTCCCACAACTCTCCTCAATACTTGCATTTATACACATTTGTAAATGTGTATCATATCGAATGCCATCTGTTACAAATTCTACTCGTTTTTACATATTTATATTTAACTAATTTATACTTATTTATATTTTACTCATTTATAGGACACCGAAGAAAATAAACATCTCCCCCTCCTCCCGGACGTGTCAATAATTTGACCGCCAATAATTGTCAAATATATATCATATAAATATATAAAATAGGGTATACAAAATCAAAAATTTAATTTGTCTGTGTCTATAGATTCCAAAAATTGAACCAGGCTTAATTAAATCTTGCAAATTTACTCTTTTGACCCTCCACAACAGAAAAGCACGCTCAAACAATCTATTCATTAACCAGATATTTAAATAATTGAACTTGAAATATATAACTTAAGTCCCGGGCATATATAAATGGACCTTAATTTAAAATAAAACAGAATATTTTGAGTATGTTAAAAAATTTTACGAACACAATGCCGGATTTTATCCCCAGAGAGATAATCAGTGTAATCAAGATACATTAGAGATGTATCATAGAGAAGAATTTCACATATGAAACAATTTATGCTAATTAAACATGTATACAACTTCCAAAAATTTGATAGATATGATAGCGAAATTGGTGAACACAGCGTAAAGTGATCACTTAAGCCAGCCATACCGTAGGCCGTGAGCCCTATAAACACCCAAAACTTTCATACCTAAGAATGTTCTCAGGTTTTCACGGTCGATCAGAATCTTCTGTGTATTGTTTTCTGGGCTATTCTGCCGTGTACATGTGCCCTGCAATGGGATCCGAAACGTTGTCCAGAGAAGTCGTATGTACACGACAGAATGTCCCAGAAAAACTTTCATACCTACTTTTCCACCTAAAAAATAGCTTCGTCTGACATCTATTATAATATATCTTAAAATAAAACGCTTATAAAATGACAATAATTACCCAGTAACAAAAAATTTAATTCCCTGCTATAACTTTGTTTTATAATATTCAGGAACAGTAATATAATATAATACACCTATAATATAACTCCAGTGATGATATAAATAAACGCGATCTTTCAGGTTGCGGGCGCACATTTCAATAAATATGTTGACCTTTATGTATTAAAAAAAATGTGATATCTTTGTTGCATTTGTAATACTATCTTCGACAGGGCTGGCCAAACATTTAATAAATCTTCACTATATTATGACAACATTTATTATAGAATTGTAAAACTAATTAAGAAAATCGCGTAATGGTTATAAACATTATTTATATTTTAATTGTCACGAAAGCAATTCTCGTACACGGGAATGCAAATCTGTTCGATATAAATTATATCAAATTCATTAATCAATTAGAAAGTCAAACAGAAAAATCAAATCAATGAAAAAATATTTCGGCTGCTACCGGGACTCGAACCCGGATGTCCTATCTATCCGGGAAGGTGCTTTACCACTACTCCAAATCCGCCTCATACCTTTCTGTCAATATATCGACCATATTTGATATTTGCCGATGACTTTAAAATATTTAGATCAGTGAAAAGTATGTCCGATTGTATGAAACTACAAACAAATTTGGATTCCCTGTTCAAATGGTGTACCAACAATCAACTTTATCTAAATATCTCCAAGTGCCAATCTATTACTTTTACAAAAAAAAAGATTCCTATTAAATTCACCTACAAAATTAATGATGTAAACCTTGTATCAGTTGAGGAGATAAGTGATCTGGGAGTAATTTTTGATGCTAAATTATCATTCATTCCCCACATTGACTTGATAACTAATAAAGGTCTCAAAATGTTGGGATTTGTTTTAAGAACTGCACAAAACTTTACAGACCTGCGCACTTATAAAGTCCTCTACACTTCTCTTGTCAGACCTCAGGTTGAATATAACTCGATCATTTGGTCGCCTCACTATGTTAATCATTCAACGGCAATTGAACGAGTCCAAAAAAATTTTTAAGATTTATTAATTACAAATTAAATATACGCTTGGAAGATATCAATTATGAATATCTCCTTAGTTATTTACAACTTTTAAACTTGTCTGTGAGACGTACTGTAACAGACCTAATATTTCTTTATAGGATCGTAAATAGTTTGATTGATTGCCCCCAGATTATTAGTCTCATCGACTTATATGCTCCATCGAGGTCATCAAGACACAGTGCATTGTTCTATTATAGTGGAAATGTCAGAACTAATGCATTAGCAAACTCTGTAATTCCCAGATTACACTCATTAGGGAATGAGCATGCAGAGGCGGCTGACATTTTTGCTGATAGTATAACTGTTTATAGGACAAAGCTGATACAATTGTTTACATCCCAACGAAATGGAAATGGACAATAAATCTTTCTATTTTACCTTTAACTATTATTATTTGTACCTTTAACTTTATTATTATTTTATCTTATGTTTTTATGTTTTTCTGTATTATTATTATTATTATTATTATTATTATTATTATTATTATTATTATTATTATTACCTTTTAACTATTATTATTGTAACTTTTAACTGTCTTATGTTATTTTTTAAAAAAATTATTCTGTATAGTGTAAAAGCCCATAAGGGCGTTAAATAAATAAATAAATAAATAAAAAATAAATATATGTAAGTCACACTTTATTAATTGATTAACATAGTATGGACTATCCATTTACCTAAAGCATTCCACTTTTTTTAAAGCCTTCACAAATTAATTTGTGTATCTGCCGCTAGAGAATGACAGAATTAAATCATAAATTCATTTTAATTTCGCACACATTTGATACAAAACATATATATTATATTAAAGAACACATTCTTATTGTGTAGTTGCAATTTCAGAACAAAGTTCTGTGAATTCTAATAAGAGTTCGAGTCCATTTAATTTACCAAGCTGCCGTGGTGAAATTGGATAACGCGCCATTCACGGGCAGAGTGGAGGTCCGTTGGTTTGAATCCCGGGAGCAGCTAAAATATTTTTTAGTTAATTCGATTTTTAGGTATGTCTTTTCTAATTGATTAATAAAATTTGTTTGTTCTTTGTTTTTTCTGTTTTTGTTTGTTCTGAAATTGCAGCTTCTCGATAATAATGTGTTTTCTTTAATATTTAATAAGTATTTACTTATTTATAGCAGTAGTTACACCCGTGACCGCGCAACCGCGCGCTGATGACGTCACACTCTAATTATCTAAAGTTGAAATTCAGATTTTATTCCAGCAAGTAACGGACATTACGGACAGACAGACAAACAATGAAATTATTATTTTTGAAATGTAAAACCCCGATAGTTGACGAGTCCTGATCGGCATCACCCTATAAAGGTGAGATTCACGATTCTTTTGTTATCTGCCGATGATATTAATTTTATTTCTGCATCTTATCCTGCGTGCATTTTCAAGTCGACCTCTGAGCCGACCGCGTCTTAAGCCCATACAACACCTCAGGCGGAGAAACAGCTCGATCGTTATTATAAGTATTTCCATTTATTAAAATCATTCATTTTTTTATTTGTTTAATATAAAGTACAATTTATTGCACTGTTTTACTCTAATCTATTAAAACTATAATTAATACATATTTTTTTCGCTATACCTCTCCAAAAAGAGACTAACTCTCGTGCTCAGAGAGGGATTTACACTTTTATATGATTACATATTTTGTATATATATATTTTAAAAAAGTATTAATATATTTAATTTTAAGTTGTGTTTTTCGAAGTATTCGTTTGATTATTTTTTTATTTCTTTGATTTTATTCTTTTTTTTTTATTTTTTTAGGGATGATGTTGAAATTCTTTATTTCTAAATATATATAATTATGCTGATATTGTTTGGCGTTGCATTTTTGTATCTTAAAATTATTTAAACATCTTTAGGTTGTGCTTGTTTCAAATTTTGTATAAATTTATTTGTGTAATGGATATTGATCCAGAACTGTTTAATAAACTACCGGACAGACAAAAAAACTAAACAATAATAAAATATGTAGTAACTTATTAAATTATTAATGCATTGTGTAATTGTGAAAAAATTGAATTAGTTAATGAATACGTATATCTTGGTATTACCATAGATACATTTTTCAAATGGGATATTCAGGTAAATAAGGTATGTAAGAGGTTGAGAACTGTATTGGGATGTATGCACAAGATTAAATACTATGTTCCGATACAGACTATGAAAACTATATATCAATCTTTAGCGGAATCGGTAATAAGGTATGGAATAACTAGCTGGGGTCTAACTTGCAAAACTAATATTAGAAAAATCCAAAATATTCAATATTCGGCAATAAAATTAATAAATAAAGTGCTACTAAAGATATACAGAAACTCTTCAAGAAACAAGGCTCTATGCCGATTAATGCTATCTCGTGGTACAAACTAATTACACGATATCATGAAGATGGGACATTCAAGCATAGATTGATTCATAAACATAGTACCAGATTTACGGTTAAAGAAGGACTACGAATACCGAAGGTCATAAATAAATATGGACAAAGAACATTAAAATATGTCATACCAAAAATATTTAATAAAATCCCATGTCATGTCAAAATGGATATTAATAAAAAAGGGCAAAATACAGAATTAATGAATATGTTATTAAATAAAAGAGACTTATTTTGATTTTGGTAATATTTGTATTTTTTCTTGTATTGTTGTATAGTATTGTTGATTTGTATTTGAGTTTATAAGATCTATTGTAATTAATTAATATGAATGTATTTCTGGTAAATACAATTTATTTATATATATGTATTGATGCACCTACAGACAAATATCAATGTGATGTTTTGTGGGTCTGAGATGTAAAAAAAAAAAAAAAAATTATTAATAAATTTTAAAAATAAATAAAAAAATAAAAAATTAATGAAATACTTATGTGAGATGACGGACGGAGTCGCTACCACCGCACGCGGGTCGGGATTAGGAAAGAAATATTTTCCTTCCCAATCTCCGCCAATAGTGATTGATCCTGACACCCGAAATAAAAGTGTACCAAGCTAGCTACGTCCACAGCTGACAAATTGTACTTACAATGTTTTGCTAGTATGTCGCGTTCGAATACAATCTTCAGTCCTCCCGGCTTCGTCGAATCTGGAACAGATCGATCTGCTTATTCCGAAAGGCTTTTGTAAACTGAGCGTCTTCATCGGAAACACAGGAAAAAAGGAATGTCAGTTCTAAGTAGAAAAATCACCGGCACACACCGCTTTCCAACTGCCACTGGTCGGATTTTTAAAGGTTAAAAATCCTGGCCAGCGGTTGGCGTAGAATACGTCGGACGTCAGTTTCGACCAATCAAAATCATTTCGCGGCCGACGCCCGAAGGTCACAAAACAATTACCGTGACAGTAAGAAATTATGTTATTTTAACATTGTATTATACTATTCTTTAAGGACTACTGAGTAATGAAGTCTGAATATATACCGTAATTTATTCTTGCGTACAAACTGCACATATAGTTTTGCAAGATGCCTGTTCAAATAAACATGTATACAGATAAGTAAACAAAAAAAAAAGTTAATACTGTTTTACTTTCTTTTAACATAATCTTACAAACGCACTGAATCAAAAACCCACGAAGCGTTTTACTAGACGCATGTCTGGAGGCTCATATTTTCAATTAAAATAATAAAATTAATAACATTTTTAACAATACTTAAACTTATTGAAAAACTAACTAATACTCATACGTATTTTCAATTGACATAGGCAATCAGAAGAAATAAAAAATACTATGAAAATATAGCATTTTAAACGTTTAAAAGAAAACTTTTTGACATTCAATTAAAATTTATAAATTAACCGTGCTGCTTACTGCTAACCAGAAAATATGCAGTAAGTTAAGTTATTTCACATATAATAAATACTAGTCTAATAGTATCTTTAAATGTTTTTTACAATTTCACGTTTATATATGTATTTATGAACGAACATTCTTAATTTCATAAAAAATTAGACAAATCAATTAGAAATATATACTTAAAGAAAAAATATATTTATCGCAAAAATATTGGGTAAATACCTGGGTTCGATCCCGGTACTTTTCCTTGCCGGTATAGCAGTTTTCCGGCGAGATAAAATTCTAAGCCCGCTTCCTGCTGTAACCAATTTTTATTTTATTAATATATTCCTTTGTCCTAAAATTTTATAATATAACATTGAATTGTGTTTTCATAAATTATTTAAAATATTAATCTATACCTGCGATGTATTTATGAAGGTATGTGAATGAGATGCCGACATGTTTATGAAAAAAATTATAAAAAATAAGAACAGCATTTTTCAAAAAAAATTCTTAGGCTCTTACTTCCGTTCAAAATTTTCTATTAAGTGGGTTATACTGCCGTATGCATACGACTTTTCTGGATGACAAATGAAGACATAAGGCATAATTTCTCAGAGAACTCAAACCAGAAGGCTCTTTTTTACTCACGAAAATCTATTTACTCAGTAACAGGAAGAGGAATTTCATACTGTCTACAAATTAAGTAATTAATTAGGATAAATCATATGAAATTTTACCTACGTACAAGAGGAACCATACAACTGAATCCTGGATTAGTAATAGCACCCGTCAAGTTTAACGGGCACTCGGATAGTTTTAAATTAAATTTACAAGCGTGGGGATTGAAATTTCAATTAACCTTTGGTGATTAATCTTCATATTCATGAATATGTATTACCGGAGCAGTTAAATTATAATCTAAATTCGCTTTGCCTATGAACGTTGACAAAGTGATAATTGCCTTTCCAGACTTGGTAATGCGGGAGCGCATCTTCAAATCACAAATTGCTTCTCAAGTATTTAAACTAGACGCCAATAAACTGCTGCGCAAACAAAAAATATGAGATATATTATAGATGTCTCGTAGAGACGAAATTATATGTATACATATTATTTTTATTGAAAAGTAGGTATGGAAGTCTTTGGGTGTTCATAGGCCTTGCAGTCTATAAGTACGGCTGGCTTAAGTGATCACTTTACATAATGTAACGTTCACCATTTCCAACCATGATAAAATAAAATAAAATATTATACCACTTTCTCATTTATATTGTTTCCAATTTGATATTCTATCAACAAATTCCTCTTGCTTTAAGTTCATGTGGAAAATCTATTCCATGTATATTATTATCCTTAAAACTTATAGAATATTGAAAACGTTATAATTGGTATAGAGGGGCACGGCGTCGGCGAAACTGTCTGATCGGACCCATGGCTCGAGTCAAACTAGTTGAAACAGGTTTCGCGCCTTCTCTCCTTCTTTAAAATTTCGAGAAATCCAAAATTATACTATAATTAATTTTTTTTAAACGAAAATTTGTTAGATCATTTTAATCATCGCCACGAGTCTGCCTGAAATGTTTCAGCTCAATTGGATCACGGGAAAAGGGTTAAAAATCGATCCAAAAAATTTTCGGTAGACAAGCAGATGCTACGAATTAAAAGAAAGGGAGTAAAAATGTATGAGATTCTCGAAAATATGTGGAATGAAAATAAGCTGAGTGAATTTAAAATAAATACTACAGTTTTTGTGAAAATAGAATAGTATTGTAGAATATAGGAGGTATATTAAATATTGTATATAAATGATATATTGTAGGAGTATCATTGTTTTAAAGATTATGGAAAGTAAATATAGACTGAAGTTAAAAAAATTAGACTATAAAATGTAAGATATTAGACAATACACCTACAGGTGTTCTGTTAAGTAACAAACGAAATAATAAAACAAATAATATTTCCCAGAAATTATAATTATGCATATATTGCTTGATTGTATAGAATGCGCGCCCTTGCAACTTATATATCAATGAGCTCTGATTAAGAGTTATATTTATGCAATAATTTAGTGCATTAAGTAGCAGAATCAAGCGCAGCATCTTTAATCTGCGCAGACAAGCCGCCGTCTATCAGCATCCGTGGCCAATGTCTCCGGCAGTATCGAGTATCCACATACCGGGGATAATTGCACCTCCTCATTCCTGATCATCATAGATTAGCCCTCAACCACGCGTCTCCTCGCATCCTGTTGATTGCCCTTCTGCAGGCGGTCATTTTCCGCTGGTGTCCTTAAAACCGCCTTTTATGGAGCGGCTTCGATAAGACTGTATTTAGCTGCACACAGGCCCCACAACCGGTGTATTAAAACGGTGGTACATGCAAAGCAGCAACGAGCTTATTTGTCATTTTAAAATTAATCAAAAAGCCGTCGACCAGTGTCAATTTAAGGAATCAAACCAATTTTTTGCTCGATTTACAATCTTAACAAAATAATAAGGTCTTCTATAATAACAATTCCCTTCTACTCCCGTCCCACATTCCCCTCCACCCTCTCCACTTGCTGTTAAAATAATTTTAAAAAATATATTTTACTACGTCACACTTGTTCTAATAAATTACCATATTCTCTAATAAACTATGTTCTAATAAATAAAATTAATTTCTAATAAATTAAATTAAAATAATCACATTATTTTATATTTATTAATATGTTAATATGCTGTTAATTTTCCCAAAAATAATTCAATAAAAAAAAAATTAAAGTATATATTATAGATTGATAAGTTACTTTGTGGTGCCACACTAAATTGTGGTGAATTACACTAAATTGAGGTTTGTAGTGCACACACGTTGAGTTAAATTTATCACAACTATAGTTTCAAAAAGAGCAGTACGTCTCATCATCAGGTGTTATAAATTACAACCTAACGTGTATGCATTTAACCCAACGTTTATGCATTACAAAATTCAATTTAATGTTAATCAAAACAGCAAGATAACTTTATTTATATGTAAAAAAGTCTCAAAATCTTTGTATAAAATTACTATTTATTGGATTATAAATATTTTTCGGGGCCGATGGTCCCTTTATCAGGATACAACGTATACTAAATATTATTATTCGAAATATAGTCATTAACAAAAACAAAAAATCATATATGGGAGTTGAATATTTAATATATTAGGTCCTTACATATGAAATTGGCGTTTAGTATGGGAGGAACATAAAGCCGATTTTTTTTATTATAATATTTTTATTTAATCAAAGTTTGTACCATTGCTATCTATGCACTTTTGCCATCTCATAGGTAGTTCATCGATCCTTTTACTAAAAAAACCATTCGGACGGGAATCAATAAAATCTTTGAAGGCGGTTTGGACTGCCCCATCGGAGTTTAATTTTTTCCTTTGCAAGAAGTTATCCAAATTTCGAAAAAAATGGTAATCTGTTGGGGCAAGGTCCGGAGAGTACGGTGGATGTCTTAGACATTCCAATTGAAGCTCCTCTAATTTGGTAGCCGTCTGTTGTGCAGTGTGTAGTCTAGCGTTATCATGAAGCAGCAGTGGCCTAGAGCGATTACCCAGCCTCGATTGTTTAGCAGCTAGCTTTTCCATCATGGTTTGCAGTTGCTGACAATAGACAATCTGCGTAATCGTCTGGCCAATTTAAGATTTAAAATCCCGTCCTTATTGTGCCGGTTGAGTAATGCAACGCAGCAGTCAACGCGCGTTTGTTGATTTGCTTCACTCAATTCGTGAGGTACCCACCTTTCAAGCTTTTTCACCTAAACAATTTGCTTCAAGTGGATTAAAACAGTTTTATCACTAACACCGCAGCCTGCAGCTAACTCGGATGTGGTTTGCGATGGATCCGCTTCCACAATAGCCTTCAATTCTTCATTATCAACTTTGGTCTCCGGCCGTCCACGGGGCTTGTTCTGCAGGTCGAAATTTCCAGAACGAAAACGTTGGAACCAAAAACGCACTGTGTTTTCTTTTGCGGCACCGTCGCCATACACAGCATTAATCCTTCGAGCCGTTTCTGCAGCACTGGTGCCACGGTGGAACTCGTACTCGTAAATAACGCGATATTTCAAGTTTTTCATTTTGTAAACTGAGTGACGCAAAGAAAAAAACAATTGAGGAAAAAACAAATGAATTATAATTTTCAAAACACAAATACATGAGTAAATAGCTGTATAAATTTGGATTTGGAATTCCTAACCAAAGAGAAGATATTTGAGATCAAAGTTCCCAGTACGGCAAAACGCCAATTTCATATGTAAGGACCTAATATGTGGTTGGCTAACATGGATAATAAATGTTAATCAATTAATAAATGAGACTTACAGATAAGGTCGGTATATTCAAGGAAATACGCGAGTCTTCTATAGCGTAATTGGATAAATTGGAAAGGAGGAGATCCGTGGTTCGAATCCCGGTAGCAGCCAAATATTTTTTTGTGGATTTGATTAATTCATTTGGTTTTAAACTTCGATATATCTTTAATAATGCCAAATACAATCGACTCCATATGATAATTTTAATATGGTATATATGAATGTATCAAATCCAGATGCCATCTCATTACCGAAATTATCTATAATCTACAATTTGAACTATGGCGGATATCATAAATTGCAAAACAATATAATGTATAAAGTTCATGGACTTCACGATATTTATGGGAAACCGCTGATCTTGAAAATCATGAATGACATTTAAAACTTGATCTTGCCGGGAAAAAAGAAGTTATGCAAAATATTTTCTGCTTAATAGAATCAATATTTAAATTTATGTAACAGATTAATACGTAGGAAGTAGAATAACAATAAAACCAGTAGATAAATGGATATTTACTGGGACACTCACCCAATTAAACATAATAATTTCGGTGTCTGTCCGTCCGTCTGTCTGTCTGTTTGTCTGTTCGTCTATCTGCCCATTTCGATCGAATTCACGGCTAAAAAAATCAATATTCGGCGACCTCTTATCATCTCTCTTCCCTTTCACGCACTCAGACAGACGTCACATCCAGATAAATTACATTAGTTTTCTCAAATTGATAATTATGTCCAACCACAAAGTCAACTCTATGAACATCAAAAACAAATAGCTTATAAAAAATTGGGCTTAGGTGCCGCGTTTGTTTGCAGTGGAACAAAAACGTGAAAGACTATTAAGTTAATAAACATAGCATTCTTATTTTTCTTCTTAAAATAAGGCAATCCGCCCTTAAAGAGCGATTTGTTCCATTTTACAAGTTATACATGAGATGATGCTATGAAAGAATACGATTAATTATATATTTGTCATTTAAGTGAAGTGAGTTCATAGCAAGAATATGACAAAAAAAATTTTGAAGTTGAAATTTAGCCTCGATTAGCTCACTATAAAACATAGCATTCACAACATGAAAAATATTTTATTATTTACCTTTGCGAAATTGTGCTTGCATTTAAGAATCGTCAAATTCTTGATGTGAATACACAATGCAACGATCAGAATGCTTTACGGTGTGAGGTGAAATGATGGGTACACGAACACGACTGCATTTCCTGGAACCCGGAATGTAGAATTGAGAATGACAAATATATTTAAATTATTTCGGCCATTTCACGCTTCGTTCTTTTGACCGTTTCCTGTTGCAATACGTGGGTACCCACCCACCCCGCTAGGGCTTGCAACACCGGACCTTAAAAAAATAGCGGTATAATTCGGTGTTCACACATTAAATAACGGTTAAATTCGGCATTCAGACATAAAATTCGCTGTTAAAATAAAATTTTAAATTAGTTTATTTCAATTTAAACTAAACTAAACATTATACTACACACACGCAGTAGAATATAAATTATCATCATCAGGTGTAATTAATGACTGACCTAAATAAACAATGTTCTAAAAATATTCATGTAGGGGAGTTGCTCCTCTCAAAACTATAATAGTGACAAAATAACTCAACATGTGTGTAATCTAGTTTAGTGTTAATTAGAATAATTTTTTTGCATCTTCTACTTTTTGTTTTCTGGCGTATCATGGCCTATTTTTCCGATGTTTCTCGCTGAATTTTTGATCCCAGTGTTAAAACATCATCAGAGCCGATGTTTTAACACATCAGCCCTGATAATGAACCCTGCAATGGGATCCGAAGCGTCGGCCAGAAAGTCGTAAAAACACGACATAATACTCCTGACATTTTAAATATGTCTATGTTATCCATTTGAAAACCCCTAGTATTGGTAAGTAAAATTTTAAAAGCTGTATTTAAATCAATAGCGATTAGATTCTATTTCATTCTTCTTCATTCCACATTCAGTAATATCTCAATCATCTTCTCTGTGCAATATCTTACACTGTATGACCATTTTAAAGCCATTATAAACCTTAAAACTAAGCAGATACCACAAAAGTAAATAAAACAAAGTAAATAAAGTGACAAACTTTTTTTTAACGTTAAATAACTTTTTATTAGTTGACTCGACTAACAAGTAATTCGTGTATCAAAAAAGCTGTAATTACCAGTGTGATGTAACCTTCCCTAATATATGAGACTGAGTTGGTGACTGAGTTGATACGGATAATCAATTCGATACACTCAATAGTTCGAAAGAGAAAGCAACAAATGTTCGCCGTGTTAATCGAAACGACTAACAGTACTCTTCTAGGGCTAAAGAAATCGGTTTAGTCGATCTGGGCTGTTAGAAACTATAAGCTTATCTTATATTTACATTGTTTATTACTTATACCTTAGTTAACTGAAATTTCTTGATTCTTCGCATTAAAAACATATCGGTTTTTCGACAGACGTACCGGCATTGCAATCTCTAGCTCCAACATAATACCAAGGATATCCCAATAAAAGCTATTTTTATTTTATCGTCTATTGTTACACAAGACGTAAAGTTTATCGTGCTGAAAGAAGTCGTTTGTGATGTTACCCATTCGATATTTATTTTATTATAAGTCGGCCCCACCGAGCCCGACTAATACACCGACCTTAATAATGTTCACAGGTCTTCATGGCGTGTAGAATCATCCGGTGTAGATTGTCAGAGATATTTTGCCGTGTGTGTACGACCTTTCTGGCCGACGCTTCGAATCCTATTGAAGAATCCTGTTATTAAAAAATAAATATATAATATCATCTTCAGCTGTTTTCTATCTCCTGATCAATGAAAACCTTCCAAGTATCACCTACTTTTCCCTACTCATTATATTCTCCAACATATTTCGGAAAAGTTTGATGATTTCTTCAAAGGCAAATAAATATATATTGGTAATGGACATTAAATAATTAAATAATCATAATTCAATAAATAATTTTTAAATCGATTCTCAAAAAATCTTATGACTATCCTACTGTAAATATATTTCAAGAATTTAATGTACCATCACTCACAAAAATATACAAAACAAACTCCCTATGCAAAATTTACAAAGATTATTTTATAAATAAATCTCACCCCTCTTAGACTGTATAAGTAATAGACATAGAACAAAAGAACAAATAAAGATACCAACTTTAAGAACCACCATGGCACAACATCATTATACATACTTTAAAATTAAATGGTAGAATTAAATATATTTCAAGAAAGAACATTCCAAAATACGAACAGTTTAAGAAAGAAGTCAAATCCTTGATTTTGGACAACGATGAATTGTAACATTAGCTACATGCCTCAAACGGTTTCTGTATAATAAAAACAAAATTACTACTTCTATATGGTTTCTGCTTTTATACATTAATTTAGCTTGTAAATACTCCTCCCATAAGCTCGAGCTTTGGCTCATATTATGGGGAGTATAATGTCTGCAAAAATGTTATAACATAAAATCAATTTATTATAAAAAACATTATGTATCTACTGTATAAATAAATATAATAAATAAATAAAAAAATTAAATCTGTTAATTTTTTAATTGTTTAATTAATTTCGAGTGTTGCTGCTTATAAAGAAAACGTACTTCTCGAATCTTCTCGCATGTTCTAGCGCATTCGATCTTCCAATAATTCCAAATATATATGCAGTGCAATTACTCGATCATGTGCAGTTCCTCTCGATTTTAGAATCTCGTGATGGTCCATTAATAAAATTAAGAATATTATTAACGATCGATGGCATTTTGATAGCTCAGATAAGTCTGCTTTCATCATTTTTGTTAATCGCCAGGCGTGATTTCCTCAAGAGCAGCGTTTTGACGCTAACGAATTTTTGATAGCTGCTTAGGTGTTATTTTATTACAAAATGATTTGCAATTTATTTTATTAATTATATTTTAAATAACTTTGTAGTTAGACATTTTAACAAAATGTTATTTTTGTTGGCCTTTAGTTAGAGTTACACGCATGTGAAGAGTATTTTGTGAAGGTGTTGGTGCGTAAATAATACTATGGATGTGGTGTGTAGTGCTATTTACGTGCTAGTGTAGTGGTCGTCCTGACGAAGAGACGGATTAAGTCTCGAAACCGGTAGACAAAAAAGGCATTTTTAGTGGTTGTATACGTATATACATAAATATAATAAATAATATACATAAATAACATTTTGTAATTTACTTATCATTATTTTTGTGTGAACATACTTTGTAAATCTTCATTGAAAAAAATAGTAAAAAAAATGAGACATCTGCAAAATAGAGGACATAGCACGATGGAGTAGATCCAAAAGGAGATTCTGGAGAGATCACGTAGCCGAATGGACAGTGACAGACTCGTGCATACAGCAGCGAATGAAATCCCCTCTGGACGACGCCCACTGGGAAGATCACCGAAAAGATGGAGATTAAGGTAAGTAAATGAATAAATAAAACTGAATTATTATTTGATTAAGATAAATTATAGAAGTCTCATAGGGACTACTTATTATTATTATTTAATTTTTTTATATAATTAATAATAATGTACTTTATTTTCGCCACTTACATATTGAAAATATCAACATGTTTCGGGGCCAGCGGTCTATTTTTGAAGAAGCTATATTTTTTGTCTATTTGCCTGGTCTTCAAAACGTCTCCCGATCCTGGCTGTCCGGCTGCGTTCGGATGACGACGCCGCGTGCCCCAGTGGCCTGGGGCCAATCGGAGCCAGGGTCCGCTGGAGGCTGCCCGGCCAGGGTAACCCGACTCGGCTCCCACGACGATCGCGCGCACTTTCTTGACGAGAGGAAAAATGATCCGCGAACTCAGCAGCCGCGGTGTCGAGTTCGGGCGCCGGCCAGCGTGACTCACAGGCGCACGGCGTTTCATCTGCCTTATCTGTCGCGTGTGTTTTCCCAAGATCGCGGGCATCGTCTTCGCTCTACCGAGAATTGCTGGACCACCGCCGCAGCTCCTGAGCACCTCTCTGATAAGAAGATTTCATGCTCAATTGTTTATTGTTAACAAAAAAAACTATCGAGTCTTACATTAGTCGCATATGATGTGTAACATTTGACGTCTCACAACTAAAAATATCAATTGAGCAGCAACAGAAATTAACATCAGAATTTAAAAAAGCTAATAGCTATATATTTATTAATTAGTAAATACAAGTAAATAAAATGTAGGCATGTGCATTTCTTTATTATTGAGCTGTGGGCTGTCATTGAATTTTGGCAATGTCGATAAAACAGTGTACTATTATATTGAAGAATTTGGAATATTGAATTTTACCTCACTGTGAGCTGTCGGTAAATAATTTTGACCGTGTCTATGATATTAACGCATATATATCTGACTTCTGTACTGAAGTTGGACGAAAATCAAAGTTACTAAACAAAGAACTATCTGCATATATTCCTAAAAAATAACAAATTCACGATAAAATATGCTTTCATTAAAAAATAAAAATATTTTAAAATAAATAGTATTTAAACTTCCTTCAGTAGTCGCCTTAAATATTTTCTTTACCACTTTCCCTCGTTTATACTTTCTATATGGTCAAACCGTTTCTGAGATATTTTCTTTATTGTATATACTACGCTAAACCCTACTTTTTTCTGTCTACTACGTTACATCATTCCTAATTTATATATTATTGTTAGAAAATAATTAAACTAAGCTAATCGCTTATGCTGTGAAAAATAAGGTTAACTTGATGGGACAGGATAAATCCCGTAATACCAAGTACTTGTAGACCATGAGCCACCGACCGCCAGGCTTATGTTATAGCATCAAACCTGATTTTTTCTGCACATGTACATACACTATAGCAAGAAAAAAGGTTTGGATATTTTGACATACGAGTTCGAGGGATTTTGGCAAATAACAGGCACAAAAAATAAGTAAGTAAAACGCAAAAATAACAACCTTGATTTTTTAAATATATTTAACGGGACTACACTATACACTCATGTTAATCATTACTAGACGGTTTTCGCGGATCGTTTCTTCCACCAGATGTTTTTCAGTTTTAAAAATAATCATACCAATTACATTATGGTAACAATATGAATTTCATATATTTTATTCGGCCCATTAATTAACAACATTACCTTATATATAATCGTTTTACTTACACATTTCTTTGTACCTGTATTACCTGTTATTTGCCAAACTCCCCCGAACCCAAATTTCATAATTGTACAATCCGTATTACAATATGGAAAAATGGGATGGGGTATCTTATAAAAGTAATTTACAGGCTCTTAAAAAAACTCAAAAATTAATTATCAAAGTAATATTTAAAAACCCAGAACCGTTACTACATTTTTTTTCAAAAAAATTTATGTTCCAACATAAGACAGATTATAAAAAACACTTTAATATTACAAATACATAAAGAGACATTCATTAATCAAAATATAAGTACAGTACAAATTCATAATTCTCATAGTCATAGCCAAAGAGCACGAATAACAGGATGTTTAAACATTTCCATATACAATAAAATAGCCATACAACACCTAACACTTATATAGTAAGTGTAATAGTGTCGTGTAAATTATTTAAGTAAATCAATGAAGAATTCAGTACTAAGGTATTAAATTCTTCAATAATTTAGTACGCTAAACTCTAGAAATACACAAAACAAACAAAATAAAACAAACTCAAAACGAAAATAGTTGAAATTTTAAAAATAACTATACATACTCCGAAAATAAATTGTATACTTTATTCACTAATATTTGTTTTACGATCTTTATAATTCCCTCACTGTTCCATTTATTTACTTATACTTATCATTCTTGCTCTATTACACATTTTCCTTAACATTATGTTTGATACGCCCGATGATAAACTTACCTTTATATTATTTTCGTTATACTTTTCGTTTCTTTAAAAAATATATATAACCTCAAACATATATATTTAAATAGATAACATATTTATATGTTCACACTTTGTTACACACTTATTCCTTATATTATATTGTTAACCTTCTATTTACCTTTACATGCCTCTTCATACTCAATGTTTAAGAATATATATTTTTCTTACATACATACATAATCAATAAATATTATGCATCATGTACTCCTGTCCACAAACGCAAGTTTAATTTTTCTGAAGACAGTTAAACAAGTATAAAAAAATGTAATAGGTATATAATTATAATGTATCAATTTTATTTTCAAAAAAAAAAAAAATTAAACCTGCATACCTCCTAGAGTGTACATTTATAGAAAATATTTCAGGTTTGATACTATAACGTAAGTCTTTTCGATCGCTGGCTCTTACTCTATTGGTCACCGCTAGAACAAACATTTATAAATCAAAAATCGTGCGTATATATAATTTTCTAAGATGCCGTCTTCCGCAATTAGCCGCAGTTTCATGATCACGACTGTTCTCATTGAGAATAAGACGAAGGTGAAGAAGATTGACGTACTTTCGCTTAGTGCTTAAAAAATACTCAAAATCAAAAATGATTATGAATGATTACAGAATGATTGAAATAATAACAACTTTCACAAAAATGTTAAGTAATAAATAATATATCTACTGTGGGTTCTCATTTTTATGGTCGCTTAATATTCCTTCATGATAATTTTTTATTTTATTTAGTTTATTAGAATGATAGAAGTCATTAATTTAATATTACTGTTACGATATCGTGGCTGTAGGAGGCAAATGAAAACACTAGATTAATTAGCGATTTATTAATGGCCAAAGTCACTTAACACGGATTAAACTTAATATTCTTTAAATTACACTATTTCGCAATATATCACTCGTATATGAATATTTTACTACCCGTTTTGAGCATTTGATATCCGTTTGACCCTCATTTTCTTTCGTTGTGGTGGATCCGAGATATTTGCAGTCGTCGACTACTTCAAAGGTATATCTGTCCCCAAACTGAATGCTGTCTTGAGGATCAACAGGAAGAGGCTTCTTAAGATTACCAATTTAGTTTGACCTCTTCGTAATTATTTCAAAAATAAATGGTGCTCTGAATGCCACGATGGCCAATAAGAACCTGCCAAAAGAAGCAAGAAAACCGGTACATAATGGCGTTCTAATGCCAAATCTGATGTTTGGAAGTGGAGCCTGGAATTGGCAAACATAATATAAACAGGTCTTACGTTTGTAGTATGAAAGAGCCCGTCTGGCAGCTACCTGCGTGGGGATGCCACTATTGTCAGCTATAACTTTGTCATTTTTTAAAAAAAAAATCTTGAAATTTTCACCAGACATTCTTAAGAAAATGTAAAAATTTAAAGATAGATTTTTTCACAATGTCGAAATAGTTATACCCCCTTAAAACGCTAATTTGACTGGGGTTGCTTGGTTACCCCACTCCGGTCCCCGGTCCTATTTTAGATCTTCCGGTATCCGAAGGTTAAATTTTTTTTATTCACGTGTGTATCTCACGTGGATTAATTTCTGCTGCACCGAATCGTCAAACCGAAAATATTCTCCGCGTCACGACAGCCGTCGAAACAAAAGGGCGCTCCGCTGGGGCCGTAAATCACTCGCGGCGCTCGTATCGAGCGCGGTACGTCCCGGCACGAGCGCGGTTTTGGGGCGTTGTGCCGCGCGCCGGGCGGGCAGATTTATGGTTGTTCGTCATGCGCCGTTCGTCTCGGGGGAGCGCACGAGAGTGAGATGGTAATCTGCGGATAATTTCGCCGGGGTTCGATCCGCGCCGCGTCCTTATCCTCGGATGTGCGGCATCGTCAGGATTCTCACAGCATCCGTAATTAATCACATCACTTAAAATCTCCGCATTACCTGTGCATCACATATCGCTGACCCCGAGTTCAAGAGGCAGTGCCGTCGCAGCTGCAGCTTTTTGCTGAAAGGATTCGGTATAATCCTCCAAAAAATTTCTTACGTCCACTCATTTTTTTTTTATACGCTAAAAAAAGAATACAAAATAAAAACTCATAAAAACCAAGTTTTTATTATACTCTCTTTCTCGTTTACTAGTTGAAACAGGTTTGGCGCTAACCCACGCGTTGGGCTTGAGTCGGGCGACGCTACGAAAGGGAGTAATAAAAAATTTCGAAAAATTCAAAATTATACTTAGATAGATCTTCTTGATCGTCGCCACGAGTCTACTTGCAAAGTTTCAGCTCGATTGGATCTCGGGAAAAGAGTTGAAAATCGATCCAAAGTTTTTTCGTCAAGCAAGCAGATGCTATGAGTTAAAAGAAAGGGAGTAAAGATAGTTATATGTCTTCCACGATTATAAGACAATACAGATAAGACAATGATAATTTTATAGTCTATATCATTATTAATTGATTTTGCATTAATTTTGTGAATAACATGATTTATATATAAATAAAACACTTTTTTAAAACCAGTTTGAGTTAACTATACATAACATATGAGTTAACTATAACTATACACAAGGCAGATGCTCTTGCTATACAAATAAGACGCCGAACAAAAGTTGCCGATATTATAGACCGTATTGCGAAATTAAGGTACACAACATATGAGTTAACTATAACTGTACACAGAGCAGAAGCTCTTGCTATACAAATAAGACGCCGAACAAAAGTTGCCGATATTATGGACCGTATTGCGAAATTAAGGTACACAACATATGAGTTAACTATAACTGTATACAAGGCAGATGCTCTTACTATACAAATAAGACGCCGAACAAAAGTTACCGATATAATGGACCGTATTGCGAAATTAAAATGGCGGTGGGCTGGACATATGGCTCGACAGGAGGATAGATGGGCACCCAGAATCCTACAGTGGAGGCCCTGGTCGAAAAATAGAAGCGTCGGAAGACCTCCCAAAATGTGGTCTGATGACATAGTCCAGCAAACAGGAAGGACCTGGATGCGAAGGAGGAGAAACAGAGAGGAGTGGAGGAAAATGGAAGAGGCCTACATCCATTAGTGGAGGGAAAAAGACTGAGGAAGAAGAAGAAGGGATAGAATAGGATTTTCTATTATTGGTGTGATAATTTGAAAGGGGAAAGAGGTAGCTCTATCTGGTAAATCAGAGTGGGACGTGGAAGAATATAAAGCTGGTGGTTTCAGGAGAATCAATAGGGTTATGAATAATTTGGAAATGGAAGGATTGATCTGGCAATATTCGCCTGTTTTCAAGAATTATTTTTTTATTAAATTGTATTGTCTCCAGCACTAAACTTTAGTTTTGGATATTGACAGATAAAAACTTGTCAAAAATTATATTTTCAATTTTTTTAAGGTTTTTATAATTTTATTCTGCTTGTATTGAAGTGAATGAATTTTTCATAATCGAAAAAAGTTACTGTAATGATATATCATTTTTTTGCAAAAAATATGAAACATTGAAAAAATTGCAAACTTTGATATTGCATGTCTTCGTAACAGTTGTTATTAGTTCATGGTTGCTGTAAAATTTTCGACTCAATATCAAGGCAGGAATTCACCTGTTTTGCTACTAGCTATGATACACCTGTATATTGTTTTGCTTATTTGTGGAAATCTAAAGTCTCGCCGATTTGTCATGGAATAAGAGAGAATCTCAAAATTTTATTGCATTTTTTTTTGTTCATGATGGAACTAATCGGTATTTGATTTTGTATATTATTAGTTTAGATTTTTGTATAATTAGTTGCCTTTTCCATCTTAAAATGTACCTACTCATCAAACTCACGGCTCTGTTTTGAATTTGTTACTTCTGAGTTTCATTTCCCAAAAATAATATTGTTGAACAATAATTGTCATGCGGAGTGACAATGGAATTATATAATAAATTTAGTCAGGGTAGGGGTGGAAGAAGAGGAATTTGAGATGCAGTGAGTGATTGGCCATAGTCGACTCAATCATTATGATTTTTTTAAAATAGAAATGCGAACACGGAGTACGTGTCGTATCCATATTATTACCATTCTCAAACTAAGCTTAACAAAGCCTGTGTCATGAAAATAGGAATAACTTGCAGGTGTTCTGGAATGGGTTTCGAACCACCTACCACCAGATCACTAAGCGAGCGTCATAACCACTGCACCAAAAAGCTACTCATTTAAATCCATTAATTGGATGGTATTAAGTACTAGCTGTTTATACCCGGCGTTGCACGGGTTAAGGATTAAGTTTAAAATAAATTTAAGAGGGTAAACGAAGGTTCGATTCGATCGGTATAGATTTGCATCGAAAATATAACAGGGGGAGGGGAAAGGGTAAAATAATAGGGCGGATATGTCACCAATGTTAAACGCTAAGTCCTAAAGAATAATTTTGCAAATTTTGAGTACGATTGGTCGAACGGTACAGATTTGCATCTAAAATATATCAGATGGCGGGTAAAAGTAAAAAGGGGAGGGAAGAAATGTCACTTTTGTTACCCGTCGGGTCCTAACGAATTAATTTCCAAATTTTATGTCCGATCGGTCAAACGATACAGATCTGCATGAAAAATATATCAGGGTAGGGGAAGGGTTAAAAGAATAGGGGAAAATGTCGCACATAATACCCGCCGAGACCTTAAGAATAAGTTTACAAATTTTGAGTCCGATCGGACAAACGGCACAGATTTGCATCGAAAACATATTAGGGGAGGGGAAGGGTTAAAATAATAGGGGGGAAATGTTGCATGGTTTACCCGCCGAGTCCTTAAGAATAAGATTCCAAATTTTCAGTCCGATCGGTCAAACGGTACAGATTTGTATCGAAAATATATCAGCGGAGGGTAAAAGATTAGGGGGCAATGTTGCCTATGTTACCCGCCGGGTCCCAAAGCATAAGTATGCAAAATTTGAATCGAATCGGACAAACGGTGTGGATTTGTATAGAGAACAGACAGACAGATAGACAGACAGACATTGAGTTTTATAGGTATGGATTAAGATGAAGTAATAAGCATGGTCTATAGGATTATTTCCATTGCGGTCAGACCAAT